>PVIR01001567.1:0-120184 GCA_004026965.1 Petromus typicus | reverse complement strand
TTCCGGCGCCTGTCTTGCAAGCGCAAGGGCCCGGGTTCGATTCCCCGGTAACCACATAACAATACTGGGTGTGGAGACCCACACCCAGCAGCAACCAGTACCACATACCACAGTGCCGGGCGTGGTGGCTCACGCCTGTCATCCCAGCACTCGGGAGGCAGAGGCAGGAGGATTGTGATGTGAGTTTGAGGCTGAGCTCCGGGCCAGCCTGAACCACAAAAGCGAGACCCTGTCTCAAAAAACCTAAAAAAAAAAAAAAAAAAAAAAAAAAAAAAAAGATTAACTTCCACATTAATTTATAATCTATATTAGATATATTAAAATTAATTTACATCCACTTTGCTCATATTCCAGGAGTGATTGTGGACATCACAGATACTTAAAAGCTATATAGAAGGACTCTGGTTTTTGAGAACATGTCTGAATGCCTTTTGATGATTTCTTTGAAATAACTGATAATAAGATGTTAAGACAAGGAGATTTGGGGTCAGATAATACTACAGTTGAATCTTGGTCCTGTTGCTGGTTGTCTGAACTGACCTCAGGATCTTTCATTTACTTGCCTGAGCCAAGCAAGGACAACACTTACTTTAAAAGGTAAAATAACATAATGTATTTCCCAATTTAATGCCTGTTACATAGTACAGACCATTGATGGGCTGTCTCGCTGCTGCTGTAACCATATGCTCTTTGGTTGGGTTGACTGAGTTTACTTTTTCATCCCCCTTCACATTGCACACTCAGAGATCAAGTTTCCTGAACTCTCTGGGTTCTCAGATAAGATATGAGATTAGGATGTGGAAGACATGTGATAAACACTGTAAATAAAAGATGAAAGACCATTCTTTCTTTCATGTGATGTAAATCCTAACACAAGGTTGGTGCTGGTGTCAAGGATTCAGACTTCTATAAATAGAGGTTCTCTGCAAATGGAAGAGAGAAAGAAGTTGTCAGTAGGTGGATGGCATTCCGGTCCATGCATGGATCCTTAATGGCTTCTCTCTGTTCAGTCTTTATTTTTAGTTTTTTTGAGACAGGGTCTCGCTTTTGTAGTTCAGGCTGGCCCTGAGCTCAGCCTCCAACTCACATCACAGCAATCCTCCTGCCTCTGCCTCCTGAGTGCTGGGATTACAGGCGTGAGCCACCACGCCCAGTATTGTTATGTGGTTAACCAGGGATCGAACCTGGGTCCTTGTGCTTGCAAGACAGGCACCAGAACCACTGAGCTAAATCCCCGGCCTTCTCTGTTCAGTCTTGATTGTGGAATTTCAATCACTCATGGAAGGAAAAGAAGAAACTCTCAAATTGCCCATATGTACTAAAACATTTACTTCTCTGTTTTGATTTAATCAAAGTCTAAGTGTCTATTTCAATGAAAAGAACTTATCTGAATTGTATTAAACATTGTCCATATTGCTATTGTGTGCACCTATGCAACGATGGAACCAATCTTTTCCATTGTCACTAGTATTTCTTATTTACAGATTTGGTTCCACAAAGAAAGAAGGAGTATTGGAGCTAATTATTCAACACCTTTATAGCAATGACATTCTCCGAAGCAAACTAGTTAACTAAGCTATGAAAGGTATCCCCAGCCCTCTGGTGATACCTTTTGATTGCCAGTCTGTGAGACTTGACTACTCCACTTATCAAGTCACCTGGAAAAAGTTCAGGAGCCTAAGATCCTGATGTCTGACTCTGTAGGAATTCTCAGTCAACTGTCAATAAGCTACTTCGTACGATAACACCGTCTTCTCAAAGATG
Organism: Petromus typicus; assembly: GCA_004026965.1. Classification (NCBI taxonomy): domain Eukaryota; kingdom Metazoa; phylum Chordata; class Mammalia; order Rodentia; family Petromuridae; genus Petromus; species Petromus typicus. The sequence goes on along the minus strand of PVIR01001567.1, from coordinate 118,420 downwards.
AAAGTAGGAAACACATTCTAAATTAGCAAATAGGTAAACACAGTGAAAACACACCAGTTGTTAAGTATATGTTGGGAGTGAGGAAAAAAATTACTAAGACTGTATGATTGACTAATGAATGTCAGCTTTCCCACAATTCCTGGAATTGATCCCAGGACTTCCTGCACAAGCAGGAAAGGCTCTACCACTGAGCTACATCTCCAGTTCCAATGTTAATTGTTTATGTTCAGTGGCATTATTATCAGCACGTGCAAGGCAAGGAGATGCAGTTCTCTAACTTGAGCTATTAGATCCTCTTTGGGAGAATGTGAGCACAACTAAGAGAATGGAGAAAGCCATTTCACCTACAGTCAGCAAGCACAGCAGAGTGAGACAGAAGATGGTCACCATGAACCAAGGAAAATATGTTCATTTAGGAGGGTAGTTTGGGTGCAGGCACATTCCAGAGCATATTGCTCTCTGTGCAAATTTCTGAGTACGCTCAGTTTAAGTTTTGAGGACAAAAGATAGCAGAAAGATTTCTATGTCCTGTGTTAGGTCACAGAGTTAAGGTGACAGATGCATACTTTCTAGGCATGCTAAAAGTTCAACCATAAAGAAAAGGATAGAAACACAAATGCTTGTGGGATAAAACTGAAAACACTTGGAGACATGTTTATGTAGGAGTCAACTCTTAAATTTTCCTTCCTTACTTAGCAGCTTGCAGCACAGTGAGTGGTAATGCTTCCATTTTAACCTCTCTGTCTGCCTCCATTGCAATTTCTTCTGTATAAGAAAATCTGGCTGCCCAAGCAGTTCATGAAAAAATAAATAAAATATGACCAGGAAGAACTTTAAATATACGTGCTAAGAAAAAATGGAATATATTTTATTTATAATATAGGCCATAATTGCATGACGAGTAAAGCAGAACCACTGGAAATGAAATAAAACATTTTCTTTACAAAGGATTCCTCTTGTGAAGGTTTGCTGAGGTTACCAACAAGAGCCTGTTGTTAAATATTCAGGAACTCTGAGAGCTGTTCAACCACTGAAGGTTGAACTTGGCCATGATATGAACACCTACAGTGTGGAAGTTTGCACAGACTATAAACCAGCCCCTCCTACCTTGCTCTAAAATCCTTTTCCCAGTCTGGTGCACACCACTCCTGTCTTTCCTGCTCTGGTGTATTGTGTGCTAGGTCCTGCGTTCCTCACAATCACTTAAATTAGCTTATTATAACCAAGGAAAAGTGAATATATATGAAGAGTTAATAAAATATAAAGAGAAAGCAAACCAAAATGAAACCAAGCTAAAACTAACTTGAATTACTTTCCAGAAAATCTAGAGATGGTCTGAATTTTGTCTCTGTCATCCTTGTTGCTGTGTTCTTCATGCTGTGTCTTGTCAGATTTCATACATGGAGACCCAAATGCCCCATGAAAGGAATTAGTGTTCTTACAGAGGATGCCAGTGAGAGCCCCAGCTAGAAGGGGCTATCTGTGGGCCAGGAAACAAGTGCCCACTAGACATGGCAATCTGCCGGAGTCCTGATACGGGGCTTCCCAGTCTTCAGGATGGTGAGCAATAAATGTTTATTGTTAATAAAGCACTTGATTCTGGTATTTTGCTGTAGGGGCCTGAACGAATCAAGATACTTGCTAATGCCTTTGAGCTAAGACCTGGCTGTGGGCTCAGAAACAGGGACTGAGCCTCGGGTGTGTTCTCAGAGTGCCACTCTGCTTTCTGCAGAATGTGCGTGTCAGCAGCCTAAATAAAGGAGAGCAGCTGTGCGTGTGGGGCCAAGGGTCACACAGCACACTTTCCCAGAGCTCTTTTTGGAAATGGATCCATCCTCTGCTCACAGGTGCTTCTTCAGTACTTTGTGTGGCTTACAATTCCTTTTTGGCTTTCTTTCATTCTATAAATCTCACTCCAAGAAGGAAAAACACTGATTTAGCATGATCTGTCAGGGCTAATTGACCTCCCCAGCCTCCACCTGGCAGCATGGCATAGAAGCTGAATTCCTCTGCCTGAGTCCTGAAGAGCCACACGAAGGTCACCCTCCACCCCAACCTGTGTGTATGGCAATGCCTGACAGGTGCACACCAAAATGCTTCGAGACACAGGCAAAGAGAGATGCACTCGACAAAGCAGTCCACCCATCTGCCGCAGTCTTGACATTGATATTCTCATGCACACATGACAAATGGGTTATAGCTTGGGTGGGAGGTGAGCCAAGGCTGGAACAGGATGCCAATTGCAATTGTAGAGTAATACGATAAGGAGGCCAGATAAAACAGGCAGCTTTCAAGTCCCGGTCCAGAAGGGCACACAGAGGCTGTTTTAGTTTATTGCCTGTCTCATTTGCTGACTCATAGCCTGTCTGAGATGGGGAGAGGGAGCTCATATCAAATTATCCTGCAGGGAAGCAAAACAGCCCTGTGTGTCCTGTAACCTTTCTCCTGCTTGACTCATAGAAGTAGAAAGTTGAAAAAAATCTATTATTTCCTCTATCCATCCTCTGGGGAATTATGTAATATGGATTCTTACATTCAATGATTCTCTTTCTTCTTCTGTCTGATTCTAATTAAAATAGCTGAGAAAATTTCTATGGCCTAATTTGGAATCAGCAAAGCGTAGGAATGATGGTTGTATCACATCAAATCAACCAATATTTATTGAATAACTACACTCTTCACTGAAATACCTCTTAGCAGTCCTTGTCTTAACCTTCCTTCTTCCTCAGCTAACCTATTGCATCTAGAAAAGGATAATATATTGATCTGAGTAAATAAAAAGCATATAAATACAATAATTATGATTTATTGTTGATATTCATTGTGTCTGACATTATGCTATGTATGTGAAGCTCATTAGCACTGAATTTCCACTACTTGAAGCATCGATATTATTCTCCCACTCAGGCCCCTTCCCTGATTATTCATAGAATTCTCCAAAGCTCCACTTTAATGCCCAGCCACAGTGTTTGTCCACAGCAACATCTTTTCAGTATTTTGAAACATTTCCCTCACTATGATTTTCAAAAATAAATTTGCATTCTTCATAAGAAGGAGAAATGAAAATATAGAAATTCTTGGAGAAAGGAATGTCACACTGAGTGAAACCTCCAATCTAGCTCACACTAAGCCTTCTTCAGAGGAAGCAGCCTGCCCAGGTTTCACAGTGGCTTCTCCTACTCTGAAACAATCTGAAGGTGCTCAGTACTAGCCCTGCAGTCTGTGGCACAGGCCACATGGCACAATGACAGAGCTCATCATTCTGGCTGTTTTCACTGGAGACAAATGCAGATTCATTTGTGATTAGTCCTAGAATAGCACAGTATTTAAAGCAGGATGTCACATAAAGAATGGAGAAATAAAACACTCAGCTTTCACTCCAAGCAACCATTAGTCTCATTCCTCTCATTAAACACATAGCTTATGTCAAATTCTCCATGTGCAGTGCTTTGGTGAACAATGTCCCAGAACAAGACCCCATGTTTCCTTAATTCTTGACTTGTCCCAAGTAGAGTCAGTGTTGAATGAGGAGGCTCTAAAGCCACAGGTCATAGTTTAAGGCCTGGGGCATGGGCTACTTGGCTCCTTAATCTTAAACCTCCCCTTGCAGGCTTCTAGCTGAGACTCTGTTCTACTCTACCTACTCCCAGTGTCATTTGACATCTTTCAATATTCTTCTTTGAGAGCTGATTTTTTTTTTTAAGTTTTCTGAAACAGGGTCTGGCTTTGTCATTCAGACTGGTCCTGAACTCAGCCTCAAACTCAGGAGGCCTCCTGCCTTTGTCTCCCAAGTGCTGAGATTACAAGTTTGAGCCACCAACCTGGCACTGTGGTATGTGGTACTGATTGCTGGTGGGCATGAGTCACCAAACCTGGTGTTGTTATATGTGGTTACCAGGGATAGAAACTGGGACCTTGAGCTTGCAAGGCAGGAGCCGAACCACTGAGCTAAATCATAGGCAGACAGCTGATTGTTTTAAATGCCCTAGTTCCCATTTGGGGAAGTTAGTGGCAGAAAACTAAACTTTTCCTTCTCTACATTTAAGGCAATGAATGATTTCTCTGAATCCTTTAATTTGGCCAAACACAAAGTATCCTCCTCCATTCATTATATTGGCTCCTGTTAAATCACTGATATTTTGCACTTACCAGGGATTCTCAAATGAAGTTTGGTATTTGGCACCTTTTTGAAAACTCCTGTCTTTGGGCACAGACATCACACTGGGATATCACCATTAAAAATAGCTGAGAAGTAGTTAATTGAAAAACTTTTGGGATTTCCATTTTTCTTTTGTTTTTGACCTGGAAGGGATTTCCCAAACCTCCAGTTCCCTTTTACACCTTAAAGCCAAGATCAATGAATAAACTACATTCTAGCTCAAACACGGACCACATAAACAATAAGCACGACATGCTGATTTTTATTCTTACTTTAAAATATTTTTATATGGTGATAGTGCTCTTAAAAAAATATTGTGAAACTGAATATTTCACTTTAAGACCTTTTGAAGGGGATATAGTATAGTGCAGCACATTTATATCTCTGCTACCAGGAATACTTGATACAACAGAAGACTTTCAATATCTTTCCATGGTCAGAGTCAAAGCCAACAGGGAATTAATCAGTTGAAGTGCATCCAGCTCAATCTGCTTACGATTTTTGTTTGCTTTCCATTCCTTAAGTTTTTAGCAAAATAAGTTCCTGTGTAACAGGAGCTAATGTAATTGACTCCATCTCAGCAAGTGCAAACACAAAGTTTCAATTCTCAGATTCAAAAGACAAAGAAGTTCACCATTAGATATTTAGTGGATGGTGCTATTTATACATTAGTTTTACACATAAGAACATTTTTCTGCTGGGTGCTTTGAGGCCAGTCTCATAGTCAGAAGCAATGCCTTCAAATTTCGTGGGCCACCCATTCTTCAGATACTTCAAGGAGAAAGAATTGTTCTACTTGTTGGTGCTTTTCCTGCTTAGATGACCACGACAGTATTTGGGCCTTGAGATGATGTTTCTCTCACCTCTCCAGCCTCCATTGGCAACAGTGAGAGGGGTAGAGTGAAAAGAAAACTATATCCCTGATAGGGAATAAATATGAACTACTTTAAATCCTAAGTTGATTCAGTAATTACTCCCCAGTGGACCATTTTGAACTGACATAGAATGAGTTACCTTTACTAAAGGTTCCCTAGTTACTAGACACATGGACAAGATATAGGAATTATTTCAGAAGGAGCCATGAAAGTTGGTACAACCTTACTCAAAGTGCAGAACCATGAAGCTTTGTGTACATAGAAATCATGTTAAAGTACCAAGATGAAGAAATGCTTACTATCAAGACAAATGGTAGTCCCCAAAACAAGATGGATAGTAAAAGATACTAGTGCTTAGGAAATATGGCTTTCATCATTTGGATACATGTCTCTCTACTATTTTGTTATTAGATACACTACTATCTTTGCACTACGAAAAATGAATGGAAATGGTATATATATCACTTCTGTGTGGAAGCATTTATGAGCCGAAGCACAATGCTCTCTGCTCTGTTTCCTGATCATTGCACACCTTGAAGATTTATGTTAAGATGGCAATGTCATAAAATGATGGAGATTCTACCACATTGGGATTATGAATGACTACAATAGTTCCATGTTGGATGTGCATCTCAAGTGGAAAATATACCTTTGATATCTTAAGTGCTCAGATTTGGTTGGAGGGTTTTTTTTTGCCACAGTTGTCATATCATGAAGGTCAAAGAAAACTAAAGTCATATTCTTGAACATATAATTTTATGTTTGTAAATTTATCATATGCCACGTATCTGTTTAACTTATATAAGTTTAACTGTAACTGCTCAGGAAAGAAAATTACAATTCTAAAAGGTGTGATTGATTAGTCTTTTGAGAAATACACAGACCAAACTGTGAAGTCAACTTGCTGATTATTCCCAGGTTTCCAGCCTCGTAGGCTGTGTAGAATGTAAGAATCTTGCACATTAAGGGACTCTAGCTTTTGGAGATAAAAATCATACACACTAGGGTACCCAAATACAGATCAATTACTTAATCTAAAGTTTTACCAGTGAAATACCAAAGCCTTATGTCTTAGTTACTTTTCTCTCATTGCTAAGACAAAATACTTGACACCTGATGTTAAAGAGAAAAGGTTTATTTAGCTCATGACTTGTGGAAATTTCAGTCCATAATCACCTAGCTACACAGCAACATGACATGTCAGACAGGCATCACAGAAGGGAAGCAGATCACAGCGGGCAGAAAGTTCCAAAGCAAGCAAAGGTCATGGTCATCTCTTTTCATCTCTTGTATCTCAACCAGGCTACTTAGTGTGGGTAACACTCATACCCTTAATCCTAGTGCGCTTGATCCTAGCAGCATTGTGTCATGAATTCCAGAATCCCACACTCTAGATCCAGCCACCTCTGAAAAACTCCCCTTATGACTGCATAAGGCGTTGGGGGACATCTAGACATAAACTATAATGCCTCTTCATGTTTAAGCAGGATGTAGGTTATATTACTGTTCCTACAAGCTCTAGCAAGTCAGTGAAGTGTGTGAATGAATCTCTTCACAAATAGCAGAATTTTTCAGGTGAAAATCTGGCTTCTTGAGCCTGCTTTAGTTTAGCCTGTGAGCCTTGATACTCTTTTTTTTTTTTTAAATTATCTTTATTGGTACATTAAATATACACATTGATACTCTTGTTTGATGTAACAAAAGTGTTGGTGGAATGAGCAGACCTGAATACCTGAGCACTTGCTCATTCATGATGCTTGAAGACTCAGAAAAGCTTAGAGTTGGTGCACTTAACTATTTTCTCTTCCTTGAGTTCCTCCTTGCTTGAATGTTCCTAGTGCAAATTATGGGGCCAAGATTATGACAGTGGAAAGGTTTGGAACAATAGAACAGTTTTCCAGAAAACTACTAAAATGCCGACTAACCCTATAAGCTTTTAAAATTCACTTTAATAGGACTGAAAGGTAATGATGATTTATCCCCTAAGGCTTGTGGCCATGCATGTGAGATGATACTCTGTGCTTCAGTGAGGCCAGCAGCATAAGCCTTTATGACAAAGTTATAATTTCAGAGCACTCCCTCCCCGATAATGCAACTGTAACGTGTAAATATAATAATGAAATTTAGCTGTAAGATTCCAACACTTTAAGATACTTCAGATCCTCAATGACTTTTTTGGATCCAGGGTCTTGCTATGTAGTATAGGCTGGCTTTGAACTCCCATTGAGCCTCCTGCCTCAGCTTCTTGAGTACTGAGATCACAGGTGTATATCTTCACACTTGCCCTAGGATATTTTATTTTAAAATGACTAGGAGATTTTAGTAGTTTAAGAAGGTCTGAATGTTACTTTAGTTTTCCTCCCTAGGGCAATAAGGAAGAAAGCATTGGAAAATAAGACAAAAAATGGTTCAGTTAATCAGCAGAGTTTAAGGTGGACTCATAAATAATCACAAGTAGTATTCTTAGCCACTTGGGGCCCTCTATGATGATAATTTTTTCTCTTCTATTTCCCATCATCTCTGGTCCCAAGAATTCACAACTTAAGAGCTCTCTGGGTCCATTTGGGATAGTTCCCAGATGTGAATCTTGGAGAGGTAACATTCGGTATTCTGTCCTGTATTCTCTGAAGTCTCTGCACATAGTGGTTGGGTGAGAGGACTAAATAGACACTCAGCCCTAGGCGAGCATTTGAAAATCTTGAAATGACTCATAACATGCAGGTATTCTTTGCATATTTTCTGTCTCAAGGCATATAGCTCCTTACTCTAACTTTCTTGAGAGATGCCATCTCAACAGACAGATAATAAATAGAGAGAAACATGTCAAAATTTATGAAATTTTTGGAAAAGATATGACTTTAAGTAATTCTTTTAACATATACTTGAAAGTAAGAGTCATACTAAAATAAAGGTTAGAAATGACTTAACCTGCCTAAACTGAGCATACCCTGGATGTGAGAAATGGAGCTGGGTGCTTCATATACTTCTCTCAGGTACTCAGTACCTACTGAGTTCCTAAGTTCATGTCTGTAGTAGAACCACAGGTTACAAAACCCTGCAAGAGTGTGGAAGTTGGAATTTGAAAACAAGTTGTAGAAGTCTTTTTTTTCTTTTAAGTAGGAAACTTGAGGTGCTTTTCCCACCATAGATTAGTCAATTCCTGTCAACAATAATTCCCTCCTTTCCAACCTAAGTTCTTGGGATACATTTATTCCAGGATAGCATCTTCCTCTTACTATTATTACTTTTTTTTTTTTGCATATGAATTGTAGTGCACAAGGTGAGGTTGTTAAACCACACTTTAAGTGCTCATTCATTTCTTTATAATGGGGCCCAAGTCCAGGGCCTGGAACATGATACACAAGTGCTCTACCACTAATTTCCACATCCCCAGAACCTGCTAACTTTCAATTGAACACATCAGAATATTCAGATGAGTAATATTGCCTTCAGTATAAATCTTATCAGATACAGATATTTGTTCTCATGCTGTTTCCTGCACTGAGTAGTGTCAGGCTATGGATCTCCTCTTGGGTATCTTCTTGAAAGCAGAGGGAAGTCCTCACCAGGCATGGAAGGTGTTGCTGCTGTGGTCTTGCACTTTCTTGCCTCAAGACCTATAAGAAATAAATTTCTGCTCTTCATAATTTGCCAAGCCTTGGGTATTTCATTACACCAGCACAAATAGACTATGAACCTTTTTGGTAGGGACTGGAGTGAAATCCAAGCTCAGATTGAAAGGAAAATGAAGGAAATCTTCAGAAAGAGAAATTCCTCCTTTCTTGACATTCAGTCCACAACAGGGTCTTATTGTTAGGCACCTTGCTTCATAGATGTCTTCTTGACTCACTGATCTACAGAGGCAGTGAGTCTCCCATGCTCACTCCCTAGCACTCTCTCTACTCAGTGTCCGTGGCATCACAGGTCACTACCAGCAACGATCCTCTGCATTTCTTCCGTATTGTCCCCTGGAATGTACACACTTATAGAAAACAAGGACCACAATGTCTTGTTCATGGCTATCATTGCATGAAATGTTAGGTGGGTATTAGCCTGGCCATCATTCAGCTCACAATACATACTGTTTACATATTTAAGTTGTTAGATAAGAAAATAAACGCTGGATTCTGAAATTCAGTCACCAAAGGGTTCATATTTAGTTGTTATATTTATTTTTTAAAAAAAATTGAGAAAAACTAGTATCAAGTAACCGTTTCAGAGATCAGAGAAATCTAGACCCATAGGAACCCGGGGTGACATGTTTGTATCCTGCACATGTTTTGTGGGGTATTATCAATATGTTGTTTTTCTTTTGTGCACTGACTGACTTTTCCACTAGTGGGTTCTCCTAAGAGAGGGATTCAATTTTATTCTCTCTAGATCTTCTGCACCTAACATAGTCTCCACCACACTGTAGACACACAGCACAAGGCTTTAGAGCACTGCTTGATGTAAGTTCTATTATTTGGTCTACTGTGTGACATAATTCCTTTAATTTTCTAGAAAATATTAAAAATATTCCCTCAGACGCTGTATAGCATATGTTACTGTTTTGCTCAGGTTCCTAAATGATCTTTCTCTAGGATATTTTAAACTTTGTCAAATGGAAATTTCCTCTGCTAGATGTTTCAGGCTATAAGTCTCAGATGAGGAAGATCTGGGGCTCTTCTCTGAGAAGCAAGGAACTCTTTCCACTGACCTTCGCTAATTTTCAGGAGTGTTTTCTTTCTTCATCACTTTATTATTGTGTTATCACCCTATTGCTCTGCTTTGCAGTCTTGTGAAGGGCAGCTTCAGACTTCCATGAGTGCTGAGAAGGATGGACACACACCTCACACACATGTGCATGCCTGCACACGCACAGAGAGAACTTCTTGCAGGGGTCACATGTGTGTTCTCGACATCAGAGTATGTCAGGTGCCCACAACTCCTCATGAACCTCTTGAACCAAAAATAAAAAGTAACTGAATTTATGGTGGTGGTAGTGGAATCAACATTAGTAATCATTTTTAAAAATCACAAATAAACACGATCGTTCTCAGATTTAGGATTCCTACTCTTTTTTGTGTACCCCCAAAATACAGGTTTTCTAATTTCTCAGTAATGCAATCAACCTTCCACATCCATAGATCCAGCCAAATTATACAGAAAAAAATATTTGGGAAAAGTTTCATGTTTGCTTGATGAAGACCACCCTGAGTGAGCTATAAATTATAAATTAAGTTTTCATATTAAAAGTCTGAGCCTGCCTATTCAAAATGGATTTCCAGAAGAGCCAGCAGTTGGTGTGTGGGAACAGAACAACTCTCTATGTGTCTGGTAGCAGCAGAAATCTCAGTGACCCATGATGACATGACATCTTAGATGGCAAAAGAGTAGTGCAACTAAGGACAACATGACTTGTACATGTAACTTTTAATCTATGAGAACAAACAGACTTCCCATTAACAAATGAGCTTTTCCTGCTAGAAGGTCTGGTTCCTTTATTGCTAGGACCCTGCTACTGTCAGTGTTTTCTGTGCCACTGCATTGCCTCTTTAAGAAACTGTGTATTCAATAAATACTGGTCAGTTCCAGGAGACAGCATCTTAGCCTGATAAGAGCTTTGACCATCCTGGGCCTCTTATTTATGCCGTAAAGATCTTGTCTTGTCTTTGGCTATCCTGCCATCATACCCTTGGTCGGATGAGTGGTGGTCTGACCAACCTCCACCATTTGTTAAAGCTGTATCTACTTTTGCTTGTTATCATTCTCTAAACAGTAATAAAGGTATTAGAATAAAATTTACATTGCATTAAGTACTATAAGTCATCTAGAGATGATGTCAAGTCTTTAAGAGGATGTGTGTTCTATGCAAATACTATTCCATCCTACTGATAGGATTTGAGCATCTTCAGATTTTAGTGCTCACAGGGGCTCCTGAAACCAGTCTCCTAAGGGTACACAGGGACAGGCTTTTTTCTAGGTGAAAAGTATAATAGAACATATTGTGTGGATTTTTTTTAAAAAATGAGAATGATATCTATGAGTTTTTCTGAAAGAAAATTAATTCTAATTCCCATAATATCATTAAGATAAATTGTGATAACTTTATTGAACTCTTCCTATGAGTGAGGCATTACACTAAGTAAGATTTATATAAAACCTTATTCTATGCAAAAATCTGCATTGGTAATTTATCTCCACTTTAAATGGCAGGGAACTGAGGCTAGGGATAGTTATTTGATTATTGCAAAGCCAAAAAACTAGCATAATATAGATGTAGAAATTCAAGCCGAATACTGTTAGCTTCAAAAACCTTTGGGATCTTAAATATCCTATCCAAGGTGTGAACTGTAATGAACTACTTCAAATAAAGTTGATTTAAGAATAAGATAATGCTTAGACAGATAATCTGACATGGTTTTTGAGTGTATGGAATAAAAGTCTAGTTTGGTCCTGTAGAAAGAAGGACAGATGGCCGGGAAAGGTTAGGTGCACCACTTAGCAGACATAGCTTGCTGGCCCAAATCCTCTCCCCCTCCTGATCTCTTCCCCTTTGGCCTGCTGGCTGTTGGGTCAGAATACACAGGAAGTGTGTCAGAAGTGGGAAGAGACTTCTTCCCCTTCCCCTCCCCCAACATAGTCTGTCTTTTTTTTTTTTTAATCTTTATTGGTACATTAAATATACACATCATGATTGCACTCCATAATGGGGGATTTGTACCAGTATAAGACACAACTTAATTCTCATTTTTTCCCATAGCCCCACCCACCCTACCACCCCCCCATATACATAAAATTTGCATCTTTTCTCTGGTATGAGAAAATGAAGATGTAAATGAGTCCTAGCATTGTATGTTATATATTGTGAAATAGAAAATGCTCAATGTAAAATAAGGTGAAAGGGGACAATGTGGAGATTGTAACAAAAACATAGTCTTTCTGTGTCACTCCCAAATCAACAATGTTCTCCAACACTTCTCTCAACCTAGCTCCTCCTGTGAGTCATATAGTCACTTCTCTGCGTGCCTGCTTTTGTTGGCTACAGGTTAATCCCCTCCTTATTAGCTAACTTCTTTCTAAAACTTAATTTCCAAGTTTAAGTGTTCTTACTTAGAATCTTATTGACAGAAATTATGTAGTCTGTTTTCTCATGTGTACAACTTCCAGCCATGCCCTGTCATCTGCAGTCTGAGTGTAAATGAGGTAACAAATGAGCCTGGTGCCACGAGATTTCATAAACGGTAGTCAGGACATTGACCTTGGTGATTCTCCATTTTTTTTTCACTCTCTCTGTAATAGCAAGTTAACACATTCTAGAATGTGGGCAAGAATGGTTGTCCGGTGAATGGTAGGAAATTGTGTATGTGTTTTATAGGTCATCACATTCATTAAAATATCATAAAATGCCACATAAAATCCAGATTCCATTCTTTTTTTTTGCACAATTATAAGTTCTGTCATTGGGCCAACATGATCACAGGACAACTGTCGCCTAGGGCTGCATGTAGGTGCCTTCTTTTCTCTTAGTAGGGAAAGGGCTGTTTCTACCATTCTCTATGGTACATCCACCAACTTCTATATGATAATATCTGCTTGTCCTTGTAAGCACCACTGACTCTTGATTGAAATTCCGAGCTCGGAGAGGGCAGGCACCATGATGCACCCTCCCGTGTTCTCTACTGACTCTGTGATGTATCTTAGTGTAATAAACAACTTCACGTTACTGCTTGGTCCCCACACACTTCTACTGCTGCCACCTCCCACTTGAACCATCTGCTGTTCTAACAACCGCAGCCCCTCTTTGTCTGGGGAAGTGGGACAGACAGAGGAGAGAGAGATTCTTGGTGGAGGGAAGGGACTGGTTCACAATCAGGCTGAGCCTGCAGGTACCAGTGACAGGTGCAGCTGATGGGACATGGTGACATCATCCTGGCCCTGGAGGAAATATGTGTTTGTTTTCTGTCCTATATGATGTCTCCCTAATTGGCTTAATAGGATGTGCCCCGAGTCTCTCATTCCTGGTGCTAATTACTCTTCCTGAATGTTCTCCAGGTTTGCATAGTTAACACTCTTAAAGCTGTAAGCACCATCCTTCTGCTCTGCCATCCGGCATTAATTACCCTCCTGCACCCGCTGCCAGACATCACAGGGGCCCCTACTGGCTCTGGCAGCATCCAGCGCCGAGCTCCTGAACCCTTAGCTAATGCAAAGGTAACAACCTGGCAGCTGCTGATCACTCTCACCGTGATGCTCTGCTTAAAAAATACAAATAACCAAAGAAACACACACACACATACATACACACACACACACATGCACAGGGCTGCAGTCTATCATTTCCTTTTTAATAAGGGCCTTAAAATGTTACCCTCAGTGATCATGCTGGCAGGTGCCTGGACTTCAAAGTGGGCACCTGTCACCAGGGGGATAATTGACTTTATTCAACCAATTGTCTCCCCATTGTAATCAAGCCATTTCATTCAAATGGATTTTTCACAGTGTTCTCTTAAGTGGGTGAGGAGGCAGCGGAGCTGGCTGGGGATGTAATTACCTCGGGTGGGGGCAGGGGCAGTTGAGGCCCTGGGCCTAGCTGTCAGGAGGGTTTGTGGGTGGAAAATCAAGGAGGGATTAAGGAGGTGGGGGTACCTCCCTTACCTGGGTGTGCGCTAGACTCAAGCACACTACCTCACTGTTTAGTTTTCCAGTGGCTGTGGACAGACTCCCCAGTCTGGGGACTGTTTTCGGAGTCAGAAGCGCTGCAGCACCTCACGCAAGTGGATCTGAGTCCAAGTGTCCCTTGTCTACTCAATGAAAACTTCAAAGAGGTGAGTAGAGCTATGGACTGAGATGGTCTACTGGCCTCTGTTCTCCCAAAAGGAGTTAAATCTTTCTCAGTTGTGAGTGTCTTGCCAGACTTGACAGGTCTGGTCATCTGTAGAGCAGAAGGCTGAGGCTCTGAACCAGAGGGGGCCTCAGGCAGTGGCGCACTTCAGTGGCCCCTAAGTTCCTCACAGGGCGGACAACACGAGCACTGGGTTCTGAAGAGTTCTGGTATGGGGTGGGGACACCGCAGGCTGACCTGCTGCGCTATGAGGACTGAGGGGCTGCCTGCAGCTCATTTTATATTTCAGATAAGTACAGAGTCAGGGCAGGCCCTGGCCTGCGAGAGCCTTGTGATCTGTAGGGCGCCAGTGTTTGCCTCCTGGCTTCGCACATTGTGTGTTGTATGACTTCGAGCAGGTCAACTTTTCCACCCGTTTCTCAAAGACAACAGTGCTGTGAAATAAAATGAAAATGACTAAACAACAAATTCCATGACTCAACCACTGGATGCTTTCTCAGGCACTCAGTGACTCAAGCCATCTCCTCTAGAGAGACAGGAGGGACAGACCCCCATCTGAACCATGCTGTCAGCTCTTTCCTCACTTTGGGGGCTTGGGTGCTCTGAGACACAATCCCTGGCACCATGAGCTTCTGGAGCTGCCTGGGCACCCATGCCCCTGCTCACGGGTTGCACAGTGAAGGGCAAGTCTTCTCCAGTCTCACCACACATGTCTCATCCTACACATCCCTTCCCCACATCTATCTCCGGGCACTAATCCACTTTCTGCCTTCTACAGTTGCCATTTGTTTACTAAGCATCCTGCCTCCCATGAGTCCGGTTCTGGAGGGCATGGAGTATGGCGTTTTACACATAGTGAAGAAGTGAACTAATTAGTTAAATTAAAAAAATAGGTGTACACATATATGTGCATATGTATGAACATATGCATATGTGCATGTCTAGAAAGACAAATTTTTAAAAGTATGCCTTCTACCCATTCATACATATTAATAAATGAAATATCACTAAGCTGGGGTCACAGTATTTGAATATGCTTGGGGAGTGCCATCCTATGGCATGAGGAACACTGAACTTTTAGTCATGAACTGTAATCAGTAAGATCACAAATAGTGCCAGCCAGGCCACAGACAGGAAGACTCCAGTCATTCATTCATCTTCCCTTTTAGGGGCATTAGTCCTCATTGCTTGGAGAAGGAAGAGGAAGAAATGGCATGGAATGAGCAGTAGGGTGAGTGATGTTAGTGACCTAATAGATGTCTGCTGCTGAGGGAAGACAGAAAAAACGAGGACACAGTGAGCTGGTTTCCACCCACCAAGCCACCCAAATGAGGGAAATCAAGAATGCAAAGGAAATGTGGCCAGCACATGTCAGAGTTACCTCCTCGTTCAAGACCACATACAGAGTCCAAGCTTCCATCACAGTGCCCTACTCATGGCCTCTCTTGGTTGCCATGGCAATGAATGCTGACTTTATCTAAGTTATTACACAGTTATTATAAATTTTTTCTCAGTAGAACGAGGAAAATCCATGCAAATGACCTGGCGACCAACAAAGCCGCCACCTGCTGTGGCCTAATTAGTAGCATCATGTGGGAAGTTCTGGAGAAGAGTTTGAAAAGAGTTTTTACAGCCGAGAAAGAATGATGCCATAAAGCAGATAGAAATGGTACATTTGGTTAAACCCTGATTTTCACTACAACATAGCTGGGTTTTGTTAATAAAACAGAAAAATAGGTATGTACTCACAACTTCACAGGGTTCTGCCCAATATGTATAAAAATAAACTTGAGCCTCAGCTCCAAAGCTCCTTTGCATATTGGACTAGTGTCTTAGAAGTCATAACATCCAAAGTCTTATAATCCAGTCTTACAATTCTGCAGGCATTCTAGCTATTTTTAGTCTGTAATAGACTATTTTTTTCTTGCTGACTCTTGGAAGTCAGAGTATCGGAAATGATCATAGATTTTTATGCTCATCTTGTCTCATGGTCATCACTGCTCAAAAGAGGCCCAGACACCAGAGAACTTAAAATGACCTGCCCACGGGGTCACCCACATGAGCACATGGCCCGCAGAGGCTCAGGGCTCTCCTCGTAGCAGTGGTCAGGCTTGGGGAATATTGGACTGTGGATACTGGGCTGAAATTCTTAACACTCTGGGGCTGAGTTTGTGTTTTGTAAGTGCGGTTCTGTGCAGCAGTGCAGTGTGCACCAGAGACTAGGAAGCTTTGTTCAGGAGCCCCTCCTGCCCCTGAGATGGACCAGTCCTGCCCAGCAACTCTGGCTGTCCTGGGGACATGCTCAGGGAGGAATGGGATTGGACACTGCGCTGAAGACCCAAGGTGTGGGCCTGGTCACCTGTGAGAGTTAGCATTCACCTCTCTGCCTAAGAAGCTGAAAAATTAAATAGCAATTAAAATACTAGGAGCAGTTGGCAGAAAGGTGACGGAAAGAAAGGAGATTTGCTCCTACTTTTTGAGGAAAAGGCTGCACACTTGGCTAATGCCTTGGGTCCTGCAGACTGTGGAGTTCGCGCTGATGCTCGTCCTTGGGGTGATGCCTCTCTGTGTACCTGGGGGTCAGAGATGGACAGACACAGAGGGAGGCCACCATCTACATTCAGTTTGTGCCTTTGATGTTTCTTGTGACATCATTACTATAATTCAGACAGCAAATACTTGTTCTCTTCAGAGACTAGTGTTTATAGAAACAGAGAGACCTGGAAACCGTGCAGTGGGATGTGACTGAGCAATCTGAAGTGGAATTACGTCCTCCAGCTTTGCTTTGGTGATAGGTCCATTAATTCAGGTGGGTTATCAGAGGTGTATTTTCTTATGGTTTGATTTTCAGTAAATATTAACTATTATAATGCAATACTCTGCTGGAGATTAGATTAAAACCTTCTTTTAAAGAATAATCTTAATCTTGCCTATGTTACAGGCCACACACACACACACACACACACACCACAAAAATATCAGTGCATTTATATTTCAGAGCTCGGTAGGTCACAGCTGAAGTTCTTTAATCAGAAATACACATTCCAGGGATAGTTAGTATTCTAATGAATTTAATTAGAAGCCCATATTCTAGGAGAAGCTACTACTTGCTTTTGACTATCCTTATAACATCTGCTAATTAGCATGAAAGATATTAAAATGATTTTTATTGGTGAAATGAATGGCTATGTTAGACTACTTAGAAATAATTATATCGAAGCTATTTCTTTCCACATGTAGGTCATAAGTGTGCTCACCAGCCAACACCTTTTGGATGCTTTAGGCCAAAGGCCCCCTTTATATTCCTGAGCCCAGTTCTGTTTAGAAAGAATTTCTTGTTCTTTGTAAATTATACTAATAAGTGTAGTTTATATGATGATCCAGTATACACATACATATGAAAAATTTCCAGAGAAAATACCTGTAAGCTTACTTCACGTAATGCCTTCTATTATTTCATACTGAATTCAACTCCACCTTGTTGGCTGCAACAATCTAAATTCATTTCCAAATACACCAGCGTGAGGCCACCCATAGTTTGAAAAATCTTAAAACAGATATATATTATTTTCTTGTTACTGCTATTAAATACCTGAGGCAGGCTAACCTTTTAAGGAAGAGGCTTATTTAGTTTAATTTGGAGGATACTCGTCCAGTGGCACCTGAGGCTCTATGGTGGGAGTGGGTGGGGGAGCCAGGTGTCCCATCTCCAGCCTGGATGTGGACAGAGCAGGAGAAGCCAAACTCACTCTTTCAAAACAACTCTCACAACAGAAGTTCCAAGAAGATGCCAGAGAAATACCTCATTCCCGTCACCTAAGGACCTCTCATTTTTCCCTACCTCTTCAAGGGTCTACCCTCTGGCATTAGGACGGCGCTAGAGATCAAGGCTCCAAGTACACAGACCTGTGGGGGATGCTCAGACCATCCCAAAACCATAGCAAGAGGACTAGCAGAAAGAACCCTGCCATTAGAATACTGGTGGATATTCCATGAATGAATATTTCCTACAAAGTGCTGGAGCCTACCATAATCAAGGGTGAGGATTCATTGAGCTATAGAGCAATGAGACGCATGCTTTTGTGCCGGGTGCTAAGGAATGCCTGTGTGTGGGTGTGGCAGAGTTCGCTCTGGGACTTGGCTCCATTGTAACATACCACTAGAATTGGGAGAGATAGGAGAAAAAACCTACAGCCCCCACTATACTCAATTACTAGATATCACTGCCTCTTTGCTTATGGAATCAAATTAAAATTTTAAAACGGAATCATGCCAAATTATTTGGGTGGGTCTAAGTCAATGATAAGCATATTTGTAAGAGAAAAGCTGACGGGGATTGGAGACAGAAGAGGAGAAGACATGGAAGGAGCGAGGCAGAGAGTGGACAGTGAGCTGCCAAGCAAAAAAGTGCCTGGAGCCACTGACAGGAGGGAGAAGCAAAGAAAGGATTCTTTCCTAGAGCCTTTGGAGGAAAGATGGATGACAGCACCTGACTCAGGCTTCTGGCCTCTAGAAAGGGGAGGGAATGAATGTCTGTGGTTTTAAGCACCAAGTTTGTGAGAATTTGTTGCAGCAGTCCTGGAAAATCAACATGGCCAAAGACTATAGAACTCTTTGATAAGCACGACAGTCACCAGCCTCAACCAGTATGATCTCATCCCGAACAAAGATCTGAAGATCTATTATGTAGGGGTTTCTTTTTTTTTTTGTCAGCTTGTTTAGAGTTGGCTTTCAGCAAAGAACTGTATCTTGATTGATTCAAAATATTTTGAAACGTTCTTCACCATCTCTGATGGTGTTTACGGCTCAACACTTCTTATGCCACCAGGATGAGTACTAAATTAGAAGCAAATTTCAAAAATTATGGAGGATATGCTTACTACATGCAAACATGGGGGAACTGATTTTTTTTTATGAAGGAATAAGTTGTTGCATATGACTAGGGGAGTAAACCTAAGAGATTTTATTTCAAGTAAAGGTGAGCCTGGCTTAGGCATTGCTGGAAGATGAAAATGTTGCCTATGTGAAAGAACAAAAGATGTCCTCTATCCATTGGTTTTGAGATTTGAGATACAGCCAGAGAGCAGACAGGTGACATCCTATTTAAGACAGTATAAAATAGAGAACGAGAAAAGCAGCAACCTTAGAACCTCGTGCTTACTTTAGAAAGTCAGACTAAATCAGAACACAAGAAACTCTGAAACAGACTTAAGTTTTTGAAGTCAGTTTATTTTAATAGCACTGTTAAAAACTAAATCTGAGGTAAATGATTCTCTCCTATGCTAAACACAACAACCTTGTCTTAGTTTCAAACATGTGAAAAAGGTGTATACTTCAAAGCTAAATAATGATGGAAAAATAGATTAGTACATTTATTTTCAACAGATCAATATAGGGTCATTTGATCATTTCCTTGCATCATTAAATCAGAAAGGTTGCAAAATATGGTGGAAATGATATATGAAAATTGCCTTTGATAACAACAGTATTCAATTGTCTCTGAAATCGAATAAAGCAAATGTTTCTGATTTTCCCCGCAGCATTTATTTATTAGAGCCACCATGAAAATGATGTTCAGGAAAAATTTAAATAGCATAAAACCATTAGAATATGACAGTTTAATGATGATCTTGTTAACTGCTGTGAACCTTTCTGAGTACTATACAACCCTATTTAGTTTAACATTTCCATTTTTTCTCTTTAAATTATTAAAATCTGCTTTCATGTGCTAATTTTTTTTTTCTTTAGGTTTTTTGAGACAGGGTCTCGCTTTGTGGTTCAGGCTGGCCCTCAGCTCAGCCTCAAACTCAAATCACAATCCTCCTGCCTCTGCCTCCCAAGTGCTGGGATTACAGGCGTGAGCCACCACGCCCGGCACTCTGCTATATGGTACTGGTTGCTGCTGGGTGTGGGTCTCCACACCCAGTATTGTTATGTGGTTACCGGGGAATCGAACCCGAGTCCTTGCGCTTGCAAGACAGGCGCCAGAACCACTGAGCTAACTCCCCGGCCCCTGTGCTAATTTGTTTTTTAGGGTTTAAGATGTACCTGAAGTCATATCCTCTCATTTTAGCAATTCGTGCAAAAAAAATACAACTAGTTCATGACAAAGACTGGCCAATTCTTCACAGGCTGCTTAGATCAGGTCGGCTCCGGTGTAACCATCTCAAAACCAGTCAGTGTAGTTTCCGGGGCTGTGGTCTCGTGATTGGCGGTTGTGAGAGTTCCAGGGGGAAAAGACTATCTGTAGGAAAAAGAGCTGCGCTGCTGACCACAGACGGCAAAAAGTGACGGAACTATTTAGAAGAACAGGTGCATGCTCACACCAATTCACAGATGTGCTTTGACAAACTGATAGATACTGGAAGAAAATTAGCCACGGGTGTGTGTTAGCCACAGTTCTGGATGATGGGATTACTGGGGATATATAAACACGTGTTTGTGGTACTCACCCGGACTTCAGCATTTTACTTCTTTTTAGACACAGAAGTGTTGGGTTTGGTGGACAGTGGCTTCTTATCATGAAATGAAAACGATGGCGATTTAAAGCACTGGCTAAGCTGTTGGATGTAGAGTTCAATGCAGTCAGAAAATACGGGCTGCCCTGTGATTCTCAGACAATTCTGCGTGAAGGGAAAACACAGGTTCCTTTCGTGATGTAAATAAATAACCAATCAGTATGCAGGATAAATAGCCCCGAACAGCACTTACAATGCTGCCCCATCATTCTCTCTTATTGTTACAGCTTCTGGTTTATCCCCAGTGGAGAGGAACACACTTGTTTCTTCTGGTCTTGCTATGTTTGATCCTGAATTACACACCCACTGACTCTTCATTCATCCATCCAAGCTCAATCAGGAAGGTATTAAAATTCTTTCTTTTACAAAGCATCCTCCTTTTATTCAGACATTTCTCCTCCTTACAAGAAACAAAATATTATTCAATTAAAAACTATTCTAAAAGCTCTTATTTTCTGGACATATGTCACACGCATGCATTAGTTCATTTACTTCGTTAAATTCTAGGTTACCATTGCAAATTTCAGGTGAAGAAGAGAAGTCACAGAACGACTGTATAATTCATGGAAAGTTATGCAGTTTATAAATGATTGGATCAGGATTTGAATACAAAAGAGAAAGCTTGATGCAGTCACAGGCCAGCTGTTTAATTTTCTCATCTGGAAGATCAGAATATTTATCAGTTCTGCTCAGCCTATTCCATGGACTCTTGGTAAGTTTTGTAAGATGGCACATAGGATAGAATTTTGGATATAATGGATCATAAATACATACATGGTATTTCTTTTATAAGCTGGGGGAACACCTACAGGATTGGAGGGGCATATTGTAAGTCTCAAGCACTGGGAATTGTGGGGAGGGTTACACAAAGAGTGAAGGGGGCTAAAAGTGAAACGAATACACCCAGTCTGCAACTGTAGACTGGCTAGAGGCCAGGCTGGGTCCAATCACAGTCAGAGGGATTATCTGTACTGTTTTGCCCAGGAATGAAGCATTTCCTGGAGTGTGGGACCTTCTGTGCTACAGATAGGAAAGTCTTGATATTCCAAAATGGCTGCCCTAATTCAGGTGCAAATGACTGGTCATTTCCATGGTGAAAAAGACATCTTCCTGGGTAATGTGATTTGTGAAATGGTCACTCAAAAGTGAAGCTGAAATCCACTCCTTGGTGTAATCACCAGCCACCTGGGAAAATCTGAGAAGTCAACAGATCAGTTATGACACTGCCCTGTTTTATAGTTTTCAACCATTTCTCCAGCCCTTTTGGAAGAGCAGAGAAAGGGTCCCTTTTCCAACACTCATGAAAGATTGGCACATCACTCAGAGACAAATTAGTAATTCTACCCAAACTCATAGTATTCTGGAAGCGAACTATTTTCTTGGTCCTACATTCATGGCCATCCTTTGGACCATAACCCAGTTTCCTTCAGGGAAGGAGTGAGGGCTTGATCAGGTACCAGCATTCAAGAACCTAGGAATCTCAAAGATTGTGTGCAGCTTTACTTCTGGGTGCTATCCCTATACTTGTCTGGCTCTTTCCCTATAAGGACTTTTCCACAGGATTTCTCATCCCTTTTACTAGTAAGTTCTTGACCTCTCCTTTGAGGAGTCATATGTTCAAGACAGGATTGAGTATCCAAAATGCACCTGATTTCAAAAATCTGGCCTTCTATTTCACTATATATGCTTCTTCTGGGGAAAACTCTGCTGTCTTATTGTCATTTCCTAGTGCTCTGTTTCATATGTCTCAGCCCGTGGAATCCATTTCCTACCAGCTATGTCCCCTTGGCCAGAGGATTAAATAAATAACACAAGCAACACATGTAGCAAAGTGCCCTAAGCCTGCTAAGTGTTCAATAAGTAGTGCTTACTAATTTTATTCACCCATCTACTTGAGCTAGTGATATTCTGTTGCTGTCTCTGAAATGAAGTTGAAAGATTCCCTTCCTTAAAAGGTGCATTGCATTTTGGAATGGCATGAGTTTTCTATGACATTATAGACCACTGATACATTTTTAGTTACCTAGTCTTCTAATCTGAGTTTTGAGTCCCTTGAGGAGGTTCTGATGAGATATCAGACCATTAGTCTCTCATTTGGACTCCCACAGAACTGATACTGTATAGTACAACATGGATCACTGTTATGGAGCTTTCTGTCTCTATAATAAAATACCTGAAACAATGAATTTAAAAAGAGGAAAGGTTTATTTTGGGTCATAGCTTTGAAGGTGTTGGTCCTTGATCAGTGACCCTTTACTTTTGGGCCTGTGAGAAGGTGGGAGTGTGTGGTAGAAAAAGATGCACATATTATAGTGGCTGAGAAGCAAATACAGAAAGGAAAGGGAGGATCCAGGACTCCAATACCCTCTTCCAGGGAGTGCTCTCAAAGACATAATGTACTTCCACTAGGCTCCACCTCTAAAAAGTTCTACCATTGCCCAGTAGCACCATCATCTGGAAACTAAGCCTTTTACATACTGAGGGTCAGCTACACCAACCATAGCAATCACACTGACTTTGTCCCTAAACTGTGAGCCTTCTGAGAAGTATGGTTGCGTTATTTCATCTCCATCTTTCCAGAACCTAACTCAGTGCCTAGCATAAAGGCAGAGTGAATTCAATGGCTGTCGTCTGGAGTTATGGCACCTGATACAGTTCTTGCTTATCTTAAGGGATCAAAGAATAATGGGCTCCTTTCTATAGGTACTGAGTTAGTTAGCAACATAGGAGGGCTATCTTGACATTTTGTTCCTTAAACCGATTAGTAAATCTGTCTTACAGGCAGATTATTGAGAAAATGATTATAAAATGCCTTTAGCTTGTGAGCAGATACAGCACTTCAATAGAGGTTACATTACACAGTTGAGCTACCTTTCTGCTTTCCAAATTAGGCCTGCTGTAGAACATCCATTGTATTTCTTCTTCAGTCTTCAGTTTCAATGCATTTTAGACCAAGTGGAAACTTTCAGGACACAGTCATCAATATTCTCAGTAAGAAATCCTGGCTGGTCTATAATTAAATTGCTTTCTTATGCTAATTTGTGTGCATCCCTCTAATATCCTTTTTCTCCAGTTAAAAGTATCACTCATTGACAAGGCTTAAAATTCAAAGCCAAGGTAAAGAAATAAAAAGGATCAGAACATAGAAGCAAGCAGAGGAATCACTTCATTTGAGGTAAGGCAGTTTTCCTTCCTTAGGTGTTGGCATGTAGTCAGTTTTATAGTGGCAGTGGCAGCTATACTCTGGGGACTTATGTGATGGGCAACATTTTTATATTGGCACCTTTCACTAATGCAGCTCAGAAATGTTTTTAAAACTGAAAAAGGACTACGAATAGTATGTTCTCAGCACAAGTCTGAGGTCTAAAGTGCTCCGTCTCACATAACATAGACTTTCTATAGCAATTAGAGCATAGCGGCAAATAATTCTTAGCTAGATTCTGTCTATCTCATAGGTGTTGTGGAATTAGATAAAAACAGAATCCACTAGAATATATTTCTGATTTTGCAACATAAATGTAGGCCTTCAGATCTTCTCATACAGTATAGACATCCAAACACCCAAATGCCAAATAAATAAAACGATGAGCCATATTCAAAACTTCAGATGGAATGTAGTGGGAACATGAAATATTTTCTACAAGAATTTTGAAAATATCGCATGCCATTTATTTAAATTCTAAGTTTTGATAAATCTAGACAACAAATTTTTGTCAGACTCCCAACACTGCATTTTATTTTTCCATCTTGACCTTCTCAGTTATTGTGTTTCCTACTTAATGAAGAAAGATTTCCTATTTTTATTGCATTAATGTTGGCCTCTCAAGTCTGATTTAGCCAGAATGGCTGTGATAATACGCACAATGTAATAGGGAAGGGAGATAGCTAATGACATATATTATCAAAGGAAGCCAGGAAGTGCCTGGAGGAAAAAAAAAATGTATCTGTAAATCTCAGAGTCACACATCAGAGCATGGAGTATTGAGCCCACGAGGACAAATTAACCATGTGGCTGATGTCAAGGTCTTAGTCTAGTCAGAAAGTCTCCCATAGACAGCCCCATAGGCTGTCCCATAGACAGTGTTTCCTTCTGATCTCCCAAACTATAGTCTTTAGAAAGAGAAAAATCCCTCAAATCCTGCATTCCAAATAGAAGAATTACACAATCCCAGAGCCAGCTGGAACTCTCAGCTCTTCCCACAGTGCTGCATGAAGGAAAGGCAATTCCAGGCAGCCAGTCTCCAGAACTGTGCAGCGCCACGCCTCACACAGCTCAGCGCTGCACTCTGCACCTCCATCCAGTGTCTCCAGCTTCCTCCTGTCCTTCATCCATACTCACTGGTAAAACATCTCACTCAGTATGAGGCGTCTTTAGACATTTATACTGCTTTTTAGAATTCTAAAGACCCATCAGGCTTTCATTCAAATGACTTTTTTATTTGTATATGTTGGTGATATATTTATCATATCATAGGTGTATACACATGTGACATTGGATCTTCTTTCCTTTCCTTTTTTCTTTTCCCCTCTCCCTCCATTCCTAGATCCCCTTTCCATCTTCAAAAGTTTACCTCCCTGTTTCTTATCATCTGCCTTTTATTTTCCTCTTTAAATTATATATATATATATACACACATATATATATATATACATATATATATGTATATATATATATATATATATATGTTTCTCATATGAGATAAACCATGTGATATGTAATCTGTTTCTAATGTATTTCACTTAACATTATGGTCTCAAGGTCCATCCATTTTCCCAAAAGTAACTAAAATCCACAAGACTTATTTGACTAAGAAAAAACAAGGGCAGAGTTTATACATTTGCATCAGATTGTACAACTAGAAGTAGCAGAATTGTATTTATTAATATATTCTCTGTAATCAACATCATCAACAGTTTTAGAGGTTGTTATAATTTTCAAAGTTAGCTGAGACATGTAGGAGAATGGAGGCACAGTCAACAGGCAATCCTGAAAGATCATTCGATACCAAAGGCAAACTCATGCTAACAGGAAGAGGGAGAAGAACCTCAGAAGCAGCAACCACACTTGAGTGAGGCAATTGTGTCAAAGCAAAAGTAAAAGGGTAAAACCGAAATTGTCAAGCCTTCTACTGAAGTAATGCTCCAGCTTGCTTCTTGGAAGGCTCTGAAGTAGACCCCTACCCTTCGTTGTTTAACTTTGTAATCTCTCTTGTCTTCACTGGAAAGCTGCCAGAGGTTCTGCAGTGTTTGTTACTGAGGTAACATTGAGGTTTTGAGCCTCAGAAGACTCAGCTCACTTGAGTTTAGAAGTTCCTTTGTTATTAAAAAGGATCGTTATATTTCTTGTTGTAGGTGCAAATCTGTGCATTGTTCTAACCAGTGGAGCTTGGTCTGTACCAGTACTAGTCCCCAAGAATTGTAAACTTGTGACCAGTAGAATTCCTGAGCCTAACCAGTGAGATGATACTACGGGTAACTCCACCCTACCTTCAAGAACATTCTGTAATGAGTGCATAAAAGCCTTGCTTCAGCACAGTTGTGGATTGGCTGCTTTGTGGAGAGATGCCAGGCTGATTTCAAGGCATCAGAACAAAGCTGCGTGGTTCGACTCTAAAACTGCTAAGTGCATCTTCCGTTCCTTTGGACTGGCTGCTCTGAGCTCTGAGCTGCAACACTTGAGCTGCAACACTGTAGCTGCATACTCTAGCTGGCATTCTACCTCTTCAGTAGGATAAAATAGTGGAGTGGCAATCTTTATCCTGACTGTGTATTTGTATCATCCCTAATTTTTCTCTCTGACAACTGCTTATTATTCCCTTTTCAGTTGAAATTTTCCTATAGGTTTTATCCCTTAAGCTTGAGCATGAAAATGTCTTCATTGTGATACAGTGGATGAGACATGACACAGACAGTGAGCAAACACAAAGACACCCAAACATTGTAGTGGAGTTCAGCTCATGGACTTATAAACACCATGTATTTCTAAAGCCCATTTCTAGGGCTGAGTGAAACATACTGTCTTGGAATTGCTCTTTGAAGTCATGACACTGTAGCTCTGAACAAATAGTTCTCTTGACTTGTTAGCACCTTGTTTTCCTCATGAATAAAATAGGGATAGTAATGTATTCAATTTCAGTGCATGACAGTTTCAAAAATGCTTAATAAATTCCAAATGTGCTCATCAAATATGCCTTATGGGATGATGATATATGGAAAGGCAGTTGGATAGAGACCGTGTAGGCGCACACTAGGCTCCTGCACATTAGCTCAGCGGATCCGTCATTATTCCTGTGCTGTTCGCTCATTGAAGACTCATCCTATGGTCTCCTTGGTTGCAATGAACTTGCAAAGGTTTGTCTAGTACATGGCCAGGAAGATGAAGAGGACAAAGATTGTAGAAAGTGTTTGCGATCCAAACACATTTATTATGAAGAATAGTACTGAGAATTTGGCTAGATCAGATAATCACTCCTCAGTGTCAGCCTCCGTAAATGCAGCTATTGTTGCCAGTATATCATACATTTTTTTTTTTTTTTTAGGTTTTATGAGACAGGGTCTCGCTTTTGTGGTTCAGGCTGGCCCTGAGCTCAGCCTCAAACTCACATCACAATCCTCCTGCCTCTGCCTCCCGAGTGCTGGGATGACAGGCGTGAGCCACCACGCCCGGCACTGTGGTATGTGGTAGTGGCTGCTGCTGGGTGTGGGTCTCCACACCCAGTATTGTTATGTGGTTACCAGGGAATCGAACCCGGGCCCTTGCGCTTGCAAGACAGGCGCCGGAACCACTGAGCTAACTCCCCGGCCCTATCATACATTTTTAAAGATGGCTCTTCCTCGTCTCTTTTCTTTGGTGGAAGACACTATGTTCAGGAACAGTCTTATTTGGGAGAAATAGTTGCACAATCTGGTCTATGACTGGGCTGAGCTTTCCTGTCTGTAGACAGACTTGAAGACTTGACTCTTGTCTCATCTCTGGTAGCAACAGGGACTCCAGTAGTCCCACATGCCATGATGCCCCAGGGAAGAACTACACCAGGATCTTTATCTATATACTTCCTCAAGGACTATTGCTGGCATCTTCCCTGCCCTGTAGGACATTCATCTACACAATTCCTCATTGTTCTAGGATGTAAGAACATGCTGGCCTCTCAGTGACTAGTTGACCTGTTGTATTTGTTACTCTTGATATCCTGAAACTACTGCCCTCTGAGTAGCCTCTGTCATATTGCCTGCTCTGGATGTACTGACTAAAACGTGTAGCAAGCTCGGGTCTGCCATCTTTGTTACCCAGAGTAGCGTGGATCAGGTTGAAGCTCAGTTTCTTCTTTAAGTCTTATTTCTGTCTATTTATTAATTAATTTGCATTGTGCTACAGGCCTCACAGGAGACTAGAACTTACTGCAAAGTTCTAAGTATGTCCTCTTCTACTGTTCCCTACAACTGTCTCTTTTGCTTGTTCATCTTAGTACCTTTCTGTGTCTAAAGCAAGGCTCAAGAATCTGTATTTTAAATGTGTTCCCTGAGCAATATTGTTTCTCAGGCTGAAGTCAAAGACACACTAGTAGGGATGGATGTGATGGAGATAACTAGAGTTTCATCTTGGATGATATTCTACTTTTCCAGGGAAAATACCGTTACTAAAGGAATGTTAGCCCAGCTCCTCCTGGGATCACCATATCTTAAGAAGTATCACTTTGTCCTTGGACCATTTGTAGACAGTTGCTGGAGGCAAAGACGAAAACAGGAAGCTCCCCAGGACTGAGTGAGCCTCAGGGCAGCACATAAGAGCCAAGGGAAAAAGATCTGTCTGCTTGTTCCTACTGCTACTAAGTGCTTGGTCCAATTCAGTGAACACATCTAAATTTACAGAAAGCACATCTGAGGCCAGACATAATGTGGCTTTTCACTTCATTCTCAGCAACCTCTGACATGGGTGAAGAGTGTTTGTGTGCATTCATTCTCATACTCCATCCTTATTCTTCTGCATTGAGAGGTAGAGCAAGATACCTGGGGAACTGCTTGTGGAAGAATCTGGACTCCATTTCATCAACATGTGCATCTTTTTGTAGCTGTCTGAGAGCTGTACCCTCAGCTACTTGCAATAATAAAAATGATGCATGGGAGCATAATTGAAATTTAGATTTCCTACAGTTTATTCTTACACAAAGAGCTCTGCTTGCTTTTGCAAAGTGCTAAAGGGACCATGTATACCTAGGACAATTGCAGGAAGAGGACAGGATGCAGGTGACATTGGGGCAAGAGTACAAGTAGAAATGATTAGACTGTTTAGGTGGGTCTATTGTACCTTACCTAGTATCTTTATAAAGACAATCTTACCTTATTTGGTTGGTCATAGAAGTCCAAGCTACCCCAAAACAATTTACTTCATTGCCTAGTTTAAAATTTCACTGTTATTTAATGCTGTTTTTAAAAAATATGATTAAAATGGTTAATTATTTCCAAGTGCTTGAAATTTTGATGTTTACATTTAAGATGACCCTGTTTCAATATTAATTTTGGAGCTTGTTGGGTATAATTATGTTTCAGTATAGTGCAGTACATTATGGTTAACTTTTATTTCCATAGGCTAAAATAGGGGTATTTTATCACTTTTAGATAACTTTATCTGTACAAGGAATACATATTTCAGTCAAATTCTCTTTATTGAAGAAGTGGAATTTACACCCTAGAGTTTGTGTATTTGCTAAGGTTCCAGAAGGACGGCTTTAGGAGACCTCACGGTTGACATGTAAGTTTCTGTCAATCTCTTTTCTGAGGTTTCACTTTCTCTGCTTTCATTGCCCATGGTCAACTATATATAGTCAAAAATGTAAAAAGGCAAATTTGAGAAATAAGTCATGAGTATCAAGTTGCGTGCTGTTAAGTTGTATGGTGAAATCTCCTGCCATCTCACTCTCTTCTGGCCAGAATTCGAATCATCCATGGTTCAGAGCTGATCCTGTACATGCCACTTACCTAGTAACAGCCCTCAGTTAGCAGACTGACTCTTCCAGTGCTTGTGTTTACGTGACCCTCATTTTACCTAATGATGGTTCCAATATGCAAGACTGGTGATCCCAGCAACTTAAATCTGCCAAAATGAAGCTATAAAGAGCTTCCTTTTAGAAAAATATGAACATTTATAATACACACATATGTGTGTGTTTATACATGTATATATGCAAAAGCAAAGTGCATACAGGGTTTAATGCTACTCTAGGTATCCATTGGGAGTCTTGGAATTTATTACTTGTGAAGAAGTTGGGACAATTGTACTTACAGTGTTTTTAGACCTGGGCTAAATTATTTTAAGGTAGGTCTGCAAGATGGAGAACTGGGCATGATCCATGTAGTAACAAGTATTTTTGGACTCCTGGGCACAGCAGAGTGATAGAAGTGAGCAAGTCATGTTGATAAGAAATGCAAACAATATGAAAGAATTCACAAAAAACTCCCACTGTTTTAAATCACATAGTTTTGTTTTAAAAGCCAAAGGTTCAAACCTCTAAAATCTGATTTATGATGAACATCAAAGAGAAAATGCACAATTGCAATGGTGACATATTTTAATTCAACATCACTTTTACTCTCAAAATTTGGTAGTTTAGTTACCTTGAATGAACATAATCATTATGAATTTTGTCAACTTCAGTTTCTTTTGATGGATTATCACCGCTTATTTGAAAGCAATTTCAGATTATATTCATTATAAGAAATTCAAGAATATTTCTATCTGTAGATATCTCAATTTAGAACAATATTTTTCATGATGTTGTTCTTTATCAAAGTTTGTATTTGTATTATCATCTCAAGTAACTTTTTGTTCAATGTGGAATTTTAAAAATTGACTTTACAATTCATTTACAATAATGTCAGATGTTCCACTTTTGATAGTCTGAGTTTTAAAAAACTGTGTTGCAATTTAATGGATCAGGTGGAAAATGGAATTCACTTATGAAATCAACTTAGCACACTATTTATTTAAAATATCTCGAGCCTGAAAAATTCTCCTTCTGACACCTTAATAGCTGTGGCATTACCTTTTTACAGGCACAAGAACACCTGGAATAGCTGTAAAAAAATTACATTAGAAGTGTCCAAATGATCTAAATGTGATGATTTTCATTTGATCTAACTGACAAGTCATGCTTCAAAGACACTTAAAGACACTTTCAGCAGAACTGTCAGTGCTCAAGCAATCTGCAGACATGACCTTCTTAAAGTCTAATCTTCAATCCCTCTTCAAAGGTCGAAATTACTACATTTTCAAAAGCATGCAGGTTTCATCTTTTGCACTTATGACTCATAGAGCATAGATATGTTTTCCTAAATGTGTGGCAGAATCTCTTCTTCCACATTCAGTGTTTCAGTAGCTCACGCAGACACCAGAGCTGCATGGCCCACACCCTAGTCCTCTTTCTCTTAGCCTTGTTTGCAGGGATCTGCCCAAGAAATTCCTTCCACGGCTTTTCTCCCACCCCAACTCCCATGTTTGTCAATTACCAAGGCAATTGTGAGCCTCAACCCCACTTGGTCAGGTATAAATCTCATCCTAGGTTATATGTGAACATGACCTTGACACCTATTTAAAGTTTTGTTAGACTTTTAGTTGACAATGAATATGAATTATACCACTGGTGTATCAGGAACTCTGGGGGAGGGGAGAGCAGAAGAAAGAACTATTCTGAAGGACATACATTGGATTATAAGATGTACCTCAATTTCAGAAAGTTCCAAATGTGTATGTGCACATGGGGAGAATCATCAATTTGAAGGAAGAGGTATAAAGTAGCAGGGTTTTTTTGTTTTTGTTTTTGTTTTTTTACTTCGAGTATTTTTTTTTAAATACAGGACGTTCTTATTTTATATTTCACCATATACTTATGCATTCTGTATAACTGTGAAAAGAATCAGAGGAGTAGAGAAAGTTAATGATCTTATTTAAAAGCTGGGGCCCAAAGAGCTGGTGATATTTCACAGGAACAGAACCTGCTATGGCTGAGTAGGCGGTGTTCAGGTTTCCTGCTGCACCTCCATAACGTTGGGTCCAGTGGAAGGTGATGAGCTTTCCAAGTAGGCAGCTTATCACGACAAGTTTCTTTATAATTGACTTCGCAGTTATTTTGTTTCTTGAAACAAGGGATATCTATTTATTATCCTTTCTTGGAAGACTCACCATCTGCAATTCAGCAAACATAGTTGGGGGATATTTTTATCTTCAAACTTAAGAAGTGAATTGTAACAAAAACTAAAGTTTATGAATATCAAGTCTCTTTGCTAACAAGGTGGAATTGTCTTTCATAAAATAAACACACAAACTTTTAGATATAATTTTATTAATATAACAAATATAAAGTTATATAAAAATCAAGGCTTGTCAGATTTATATAAGAAATTTAAAAATGTTAAGCTATCTAACTTCCTGGGGCTTTAGCTTTGTCTTTCTTTTTATGTCTTTTAACAAAATATTATGTCTTTACCAAAACTTTTATGTCTTTAACAAAATTTTATCTTTTAACAAAAATATTTAAAAAATATTATCCAAAAGAACTCACTTCAGAATTATTAGTATTAATAGGAGAGCTCTGAACTGTTGATAACTATAACATTATATAAGACTAAAAACTTCTATTTTCTTTGGTTTAAAAAAATAGTGATTAAAACAGTATAAAAAAGGCCAGATTAATCATAGCATCAAAACATAACTAGAATGAATGTTTTATTAATAGGAATTTCATCTGACGGCAAGAAGCAGAAACATAGTGTAAGAGTAACTAAATAAACGCAGTGGTTGCTGCACTTTTATTTTAAGCTTCAGAGGTGGGGAGCAAAGGCTCAAGCGGAGATTCCCAGGTACCTTTGCTTTTTCCCCTTGCGTGTCCATCCACACCTGCACATTTTATCATTATCCGGGATGGCCTGTCGGGTACTCCCTATCACATTTCATTTGTGTTCATCATGCTTTAACTTTAGAGAATTGAATTTAGTAGACTTTAGATACAAATGGCTCTGTTCTTTTTTTTTTTTTTTTTTTTTTTTTGAGACGGTCTCACTTTTGTGGTTCAGGCTGGCCCTGAACTCAGCCTCAAACTCACAGCAATCCTCCTGCCTCTGCCTCCCAACTGAAGGGCTGGGATTACAGGCGTGAACCATCACGCCTGGTGCTGTAGTATGTAGTACTGATTGCTGCTGGGCCTGAGTCTCACGCCCAGTATTGTACATGGCTGCTGGGAATTGAACCCGGGTCCTTGCGCTTGAAGGACAGGCACCAGAACCACTGAGCTAAACCCCAGGCCCCCAAGTGGCTCTGTTCTTGCACATGAAGGGGTTAATGATATCATAGGCAAGGATGAGCAGACTCTGCAAGAAAAAAATAGAATGGAAGAAAAAAATGTGAGGTTTCTGTAGATAAAGAGTGGAGGAGAATGAGAAAAAAAAAAAGAAGTAAGATATACCATGTATGCAGTACAGGTTCCCCATGATGAATATTATCATTATGTATGTCGAAGATGTACCAATAAAATAAAATAAAATTGAATGTGATTAAAATAAAAGCAGGAACAGTTCTCAAAGACCAGAAAAAAGTGAGCCACCAAGAGAGCTACTATTCTGTCTGGATCAAGATGCCGCTTACCTCACAGGAAAGCAGCCTGTTGATTCCAGAGATGTATGCCTCATTCACAGTGGGTCATCAGCTCTGAAAGTGACATCATCCCAACACTTTATGACTGAGAAGTTACACAACTATTGTTGTCTTCAAAATCAAGGACCTTCAGCTTCAGACTGCATCCATGACTTCCACTGACTGAAACTGGAGTCCTTTTGTTCTACACCATTTCATTGTGCTGCCAGCTGGCAGCGTGGTATCTGGTTATTTAAAGGTCTTCGTCTCCTGCCCAAAGAATGGACTAGGCTACTTAATGGACAAGTAAATGTAACTTTTGTCTAAAGGAAGAAAATTAACGAATGAAGAAAAGAGGAGAAAAGAAGAATAAAAGACTGAAGAAGAGAGAAGAGAAAGAAAAGATATGCCTTGCAGGATGGGCCATTGCAAAGACAAAAGGAAGGCAGAACAAGATCACAGTGGCCATGACGTCAGTGGCTGCCATTATTTATACTTTTCTGCATCAGGTTCATGGGAAGGTAATCTGCTTACAGATCCTGGCTGTGACTGACAGGTCACAGCACATTGTTTAGCCTCACTTCCGGATCTTTATAAGTAACAGATTACAGCCTGTCTTCTACAACCTGACATTCCCTAGTCTTTACCTCAGAAGGGCTTGTCAACAGAAACAGTAGGAGCAGCACTTCTCCCTTTTGCTTTACCTCTAACAGCCCATTTCTACTCATGCACCTGATGAGTCAAAGATTCGCTGCACAAAACCAGAGCTGAAGAATATCAGGGCAAAGTGGTGTTTAACTTTGCAGTCTTTGTCATATAGGAAGAGGCATTCGAAGGAACTTGCAAAAACTAAGTACCAATCCATCACTGCATCAGAACTTCCAGGAAAAGGGAAAGAGATAGGAAGGAGGGGAGTAAAACAATATGATTTCTCTTTAGATTAGCTGTCTTCAAGAAGCTTCTCCTGCAGCACCATCCTGTGATTTTTGTTTGCTATTCGTTATCCACTCCAAGGACCGAGGAAGACCTGGAAACAGTATTTTAGCTTCACGCCTTTCTTCCTGGAATAGAACTAGAGCTTTATGGTTAAGAAAGTTGTAGGTAAACAAGACAGTTTGAGCTGAAGTCTACTTTTATAGTTTAGATATAAAATGTTCCCTCAGACTCTCATGGGTGTGGAAGGTGCTTGGCTTTGGAGGTGCTGTGTGTATCAGTGGATTCATCTATTGATGAATGTGGTGCTTTTCTAAATAGGGCCTGGGGCCTGGTTGGAGGTAGGTTACTAGGCGTGTGACCTGGAAGAACGTATTTTGTCACTGGCTTCTTTCTTTCTCAGCTTTTGCTGCAGGGTGGAACAGCTCTCCTCTACCTTGCCCTTTGCCATGCCCTTCCGCCCTGCAGGTAACTCACCATCGATTAAATCGTATAAAAACCAAGAATGAAAATAAATTGTGGGTTCTGGGAATTTTGTCCCAGTGACAGGAGAGAAACTAAGATATGTGTTTATTTTTAATCCCTGTCTCACTCTTCTTTTCCCACCCAGAACACTTTCTCCTCCCTAAGAAGACATCCCAAGGTCCCAACCCAGTGGTGCAAACAGCTCTGGGTCCAGGATCTCTGGGTGAAATGTTACCTTTGTTATCAGATCTGTATGTGTCTTTTTGTGGTCCAGTGACAGAGAGAGGGGAAAAGATCTTTGCGGCCGGAACATCATGATGGAGAAACAGTAGGATGGTGATGACTGAGCTCTGCTTTTCAGAAAGGGCTAATGAGGGCATTTATTAGTCAGTTCCACAGCAATTATGAGACCCCGCTGGGCAGGATTAGCAAGGTCCCCTGCTCTTTCAGAGCAGTTTGCTCATCTGAATGTTCTCTGCCCCCGGAGGTTTCTTCCCCACTGGCTCCTTCCGGAGTTTTCTCTTTCATACGATGCTGTTCACAGTGAATAGCCAACACACGCCAACAGCTACAATTTGCCTACACGACAGGTTCTTGCAGTCTGCCTGGAAAGTACAACATGTGACAGGTAGAGCATGGGTTTGCCACAGCATAACAAGTGCTAATAGGGGTCCAAACAAGGACAAGTAGCTTCTTACTGCCCACAGCTCAATTGTCTTTAAGAAATCAACTACAAATATTTGTAAGAGCATGCATCTACCTGAAAAGAGTCCATTGAGTTTCATCAGAAAATAGAAAAGACTTAGGAGAATAAAAAATAAGTTCCCTGAAGGCAAAAGCAAAATGTATAAAATCAGTTTTTCCCCAAACAAGGATTAAATATCATTCAAATTATGGCCCTAACAATCTAGCATGATATTTTGAAACTTAACAAGATTATTTTAAAACTCATCTATTTAAATAAAAATGTACAAAAAAATTTGGAAAACAGAAAAGAGAATAACTTTCTACACTGTAACTTCTACACCAATATTTGCAACACCGTTATTCATGATACCCCAAAGGCAGAACCAGCCTATATGTGCATCGCTATGTGAACGGGCAAACATACTTCAGCACCTCCACACACGTGACCCACTCATGGGACAGAACGAAGCCCTAACTCATTCTCCAACAGGAGCAGAGCTCCATGAATGGCATCAGGCACACAGCATTGAAGCCCTTTTATGGACTATATCCAGGATAGCAAAGCAACAGAGGCAGGAAACAGATTAATGTTTACCAGAGACTGAGAAAAGTGGGAAACAGAGTATGAATTGCATAAGGGGTATAGGATGTTTTATGGAGAGATACAAATTCTAGTACTAGAGAGAACTGGTAGTTTTACAGTGTTGTGACTACACT
This sequence comes from Petromus typicus, assembly GCA_004026965.1. Lineage (NCBI taxonomy): Eukaryota > Metazoa > Chordata > Mammalia > Rodentia > Petromuridae > Petromus > Petromus typicus. Next base: position 82,617 of record PVIR01001567.1, on the reverse strand, counting down.
AAATACTCCCCCAATTGTGTAAGTAAAAGTAATTAATTACATATTGTGTTACCTCAATAAAAATAAAATAAGATAAAAACTACTATGGGAAAGAGTTTGATGCCCCCCCACCCCAATTCAAAAATAGAGCTGTTCTATGATCCAACAATCCCACTACTAGGAGATGAAGTCAGTAGATGTGCTCCTGTGTTCATTTCACTTGTGCTCACACTAGTGAAGGCATTGACACAGTCTGAGCCTATCAACTGGTGAACAGGTGGTGGAAATTTGGTACAGTTAAACAATGGCAAGCCACTCTGTCACAAAAAGAAGGAAATCCTATCATTCACAGCAAAGTGGATGGGACTGGGGGACAGTGTGTTAAGTGCGATGAACCAGGCACAGAAGAGTAAGCACCACGTATTCTCATACAGGGATACAATCTGCAAAACAATTGCAAACAGGCTGGGGAGGTAGCAGGCAGGGGGAAGGACAGCTTACTCAATGGGTATAAAAATTGCGGTTAGGTAGCACAAGTTCCGATGTTCCAATGCAGAGCATAGCAGGGTGGTTAGTTTTTCTAAATACTATACAGAAATAGAAAAATATATATTACATATATTTCCAAGTAAGTAGGAAGGAGAACTTCAAATGTTATCATAAAGTAAGGATAAATATTTGAGGTGATAGAATATGATAATTATCCTATCTGCATTATTATATAATATATGCATCAAAATGTCACAGTTATACCCCACAAATATATAATATAATTATTCTGAGCCAATCAAAAACCTAAAAAATTGGAATGAGGAAATTCATGTGCACTGATGCACATGTGCAATACATCTCTAACATATATATTTTAAAAAGCAAAGCGCCAAACAGTGGATATCATGTGATACATTTTGTCATCTAAAAAGGAAAACAGTAATAACCTTTGTATGTGCTGCTTTTTGCATCAAGAAATACTTGTGAAATAGAAAATGCTCAAAGTAAAATAGGGTGAAGGGGGAAAAATAATGAGATTATAACAAAAAAGTAAGGAAACAAATTTTATGTATATGGGGGGGTGGTACGGTGGGTAGGGCTATGGGAAAAAATGAGAATTAAGTTGTGTCTTATACTGGTGCAAATCCCCATTATGGAGTGCAATCATGATGCATATATGTAATGTACCAATAAAGATTAAAAAAATACTGGACAAAACAAAGCACTAGCAAACGTGATTCCCTCCAGGAAGAGTAAAATAGGGTTGGTGCAGGAAGTGATGAGAACAGCACTTCATAATGGATAATTTTATATCCATTATGAAATTTTATTTGTGGCTCTATTTCCTACTAGACACAGTAAAATGTTAAATGAAATAAATCAATCTGAGGAAAGTGGTAAGGTTTTGTCAAGCACCATCTCTGATGTGTTTATTTGCATACTGTGCAAGTCTTCAACCCTTTCTTACACCATATTTCTCCTTCACATAGACCTGTTTTCCGTCTGTGCTACATGTTTGGTTTGCTGTCATGGGAATGGACTCAGGTCCACCAGCACGGCAGCCAAGTGCTCTACACTGAGCCACATTCCCAACCTTCCACATGTGTTTTTGCTTCATCTCAGGGTTGACTAGATTTAGTCAGTTTTCTAAGAAGTGATTTCACTGCTTTGACTCAGCAGTGAATTTTTATTTACTTGTACATGTCCAAGTGGTTATTCCTGTTGTTTTCTTTTAATTGAAAGATCATCTGGCTCTTCTTATTTCCCCACTCTTATCTGGTATTGGCTGTAATGGGAAAGAAGTCTGAGGTCAACTTGAATTATTTTCTCTTTGATGTGACAAGAGTTTTCTACTTGGTTTGCTATAAGATTTTTTTTACTATCTTAGAAGTACAGCAGTTTTAAAATAGTACAAGTTGGTGTTTATCTTTCTGAATCAGTTTTCTTGGGAAAATAGTTACCCTTTTGATTCACAGATTCAATCATATTTTGTACATTGTGGTTTGTGGTTGTACATATTTCCTTATTTTATTGGTGTTAAAATATTTATGTTCTGTTTTCTGTTTTTTATTGTTCCCTATGGAGTTTTATCCACATTTTACTGTGAAAATTTTCTCATACAGAGAAAAGTGGATAATTTTGCAATGAAGAATCATTTATCAACTTCTTGGGTTCTACAATTAGTATTTATTAGATAGCTGGTCACACATTCTTCTATCAGTTAATAGATCCTACCTTATCAGTTTCCAAGTAATCACACAAATACATTTCCAATAACTTCTTCAGTATTATTTTCCCAAAATCCAATATTTGTGGGTTTTTAACTTGATTCCAAAGTGAAGCAGCAAATGTTCATGTCAATTCTAAGAGTACACACATGTAATTTAATCCCTTACCAAGACTGAAAATATTACATTTATTCCAGAAATTTCCTTTTGTATATTCCCAGTCAATATCCATCTCTAGCCCTTTCCCGCAATAATCACTGTGACTTTTCCATTGTGAACTACTTTTGACTAGGTCCTCATGTAAAGGGAGCAACATAGAAGATGATTCTTTGTGTGAACAATGTCTTTCACTTACAATGATTTTTGGAGATTCATCCATTAATTCTACATATCAATTGTTTGTTCATTTTTAGTACTATGTAGTAGCCCATTGTTTGAATACCAGACAATTTTTTAAAAATCCATTTCCTATAATTAGACAATAGGGTTTAATTGCAGTTTGAGGATATTATGGATAAAACTGCTATGAATAGTATAAACATGTCTTTTTAAAACTTTTAAAATTCTAGTTTATTAGTACATGCATGTAGTACATAACATTGACTTCCCTTTGGGGAATGGAAGCAGGTGCATAACACACCTCGGTTTTTTTCATCCCTGTTCTTTATCCTCGGGGGAGGGGGGAGATGTCTTTTTGTGAATATGTATTTCCAATTCTTCTGAGTAAATATCCAATAGAATGGGTGGGTTCAATGGAAGCACATGCTTAGCTTTATAAGAAACTGTCTCTTCAGTTTTCTAAAGTGCTAATATCATTTAGCACTACACCAATAGGAAACAAGGGTGCTAAAGGTTCTGTCTCTATACTTTTTTATACTTGATGTTGTGGACTGTTTTTTGTTTGTTTTTTGGTACCAGGGGTCACACTCAGGACCTCGCATTTGTGGGGCAGGCACCAGAACCACTGAGCTGAATCTCAGCCTTATTGTTGTGGTTTATTTTAAGTTAGGCCATTCTGATAAAAGTGAATCAGTGTTCATTTCTTTATGATTTTAGATTGCACTTTCCTCATATGTAATGATGAAGTAATTGTTTCAGGTGCTTACTGGCTATATATTTTACTTCATAAAATGTTCATTAAAATATTGGGTCTATTTTTAAGATACTTTTTGACACTTTAATCTTTTTTTTACTTTGCATTTTCTTCCCTTCTTCATCCATCTCTGGACCCATCCCCCATCTTCAAAAAGTCTACTTCCTTGTTTCCTTTTACCTAGCTTTTATTTTTGCTCTTGAAATTATTTACACTTTGGGTTTGTCATATTAGAAACTCATGCAATATTTAACCATTTGTGTATAATTTATTTCACAACACTGTGACCTCAAGGTGTATCTATTTTCCAACAAATGACTCAACTTTATCTTTTTACATATATATATATATATATATATATATATATATATATATATATCACATCTTCTTTATCCATTAATCTGGTGATGGGGATATAAGTAGCTTCCAAGACTTAGGTTTTATGAGGTACATATGTATCATTGAAATATGATGTCTCCAACTCTTGGGAAGACACCCAGAATAGGAATAACTAGGTTGGATGGAATTGCTAATTTTTGAGGAATCTTTATATTGATTTCCATGCTGCTTGTACTAGTTAATACTCTCACCAAAAAGTAGAAGGATTCCTTTCTTCTCATAGCATTTTTAGCATGTATTTTAGTTCCTGATAGCCATTCTGAGAGGAGTAAGATGAAATCTGGATGTTTTAATTTGCATTTCTCTAATAGCTAAAGAAAAGCAAGTCTTGGAGTCAGAATCAGCTACATCTTCAGCTCACATACTTGCTAGCTGAGAGTACGTCCTGTCTGGTCAGTTCCTTATCATCACTCTTTTTGTTTCCTTTCAATTTCCCTGGCTCCTCATCTTCTATTTCTCCAGCTCCTGTCAGACAATGGATGACGGAGCAGTAAGCGAGATGAGAGTTGGAATTCTCCCCTGGTTGTGTCTTAGTTAATCATGTGTGTGGGCACAACTGTTCCCTGTTTACTGCTTGGTGAAGCCTCAGGAAACCCAGAAGCTAAATCACGGTCAGTTCTGTTGACGTCTCCTTTTACTAGATGGAGTGATGGGCAAGACTCACCACTGGAACAATTCTATACCCACTTCGAGAGAAGCTTTTCTCACTCTTCTTATACATAATTTATCACAGACATTATACAAAAACAAGATGGATTCCCACCCCAAATTAGGTTGAGGTGTCGGGACGGATGACTCCACGTTTATACTAAGAGGTCTAGAAAAGTCTACTAATTCCATGTGAGGCTTCCTGGAGGTGGCTTAAAAATGGCTCCACAGGGCAGGGAATGAGACTAACTCGGGATTCTTAGTGTTGGAACACTAGGTGAGTGTTCTCCCAGCAAAGAAGGGGCTCAGAGGGCTCTTGAAATTCCTGCTGGTGCTGAAGGAAGAAACCCCTGGGCTTTCTCATTGGCTTCCCTAGGCATGAACAGAAGAGGAAGGAGCCAATAAACACACACAATAAAACAAGTGCAAACAGATTTGTTATGCAAATTTACAATCCCAGTTATAATTGCTTTCAGTTATCCATGGTAGTGCTTTCACTTTATTGAAAAGACCTTTCAGCACCCAAGAAATAATACTGGTTTCTCACACTAGCATTTTTCTTCAATAAAAGGCCAATCCCGAGGCCCTCAGTAACCAGTAATAGCCATGCAGGTAATTCCCAAAGTGGCATTTGATGCTCATCCCAGCAGCACCTTCCTAATCGCTGGTGAGAAGTCAGGCATCCAATGCCAGCTTTGCAAATGTGAGCCATACAAAAAAACAGATGGAACCGCCATGTCAGGGATGACTATCTCTTAGCCATGAGGTGATTCATCTCTGACCTCTTTCATCACTACAGCCAGAGTATATTTGCTGGATCAGGAAGGGATGAAAAGGAAGAAGAAACTTTGTGAATGGGGAGGAAGAGTGGAAGGGTAAGGAAGACGGGATCTATCCATTAACCAAGCAAAGCATCCTGGACTACCTTCCTCTTGGCTGAATGATAACTCTAATTGTAAGAAGAATCCTCTGGGTCAAATATAATAAATGTACTCCTCTTTGATGCTAACTGATCAAGTTTACTTCTTTCTTTCTTGGAAAACAAATACAGAGAAAAAAATTCCCTCTCGTAACAGAGGGAATCTGTCAAACTCTAGCACAAGGACTCAACTTCTGAAAAGTTGGGAAGCAGTATCATTTGTTTTTGAGAGAAACTCCTGTGCCCTTTTCCCCAGTCTCAACTCCTAATGCAAGTACAGGAAGAGGAGAAGGCAGAAGTGGAGAGGAAGGGACCCCAACTCAGCCTTGACCAGCCCCTGTTGCTTTTCCACTTCATAGGTCACTGGCAAAACTCTTGACCTGTCTCTGCTGGAAGATGATGGGTGAAGACTAAGAGTGGAGTGAGGCAGCTATATCATTACTTGGCAGGTGATTTCTTTCTGGGCACGAAGCCTTTTTTCAAAGGAAAATGTTGGGAAACTGTTACTATGGTAACTCTCCAAGTTCTGAAGTATTATATAATCAGATGAAGCTCTGGAGGGAAGAGGGAAGCTTTAGACTTGGCATACATGGACATCTACCATTTACATGATGGGCATTCTCTTTCTTTTTAATATTAAGTCTGAATAGTAAGAAAGAAATAAAAGAAGAGAGAAAGAGGGACAGAGATATAGGGGAAGGAAAGAAAGAGAGAGAAAATGAAGAGAAAACAAAGCAATGGAAAACAGATGAGTGGAAGGGAGGTCAAGCATAATTTACTCCAATAAAATATCCTTGGAGTATGAAAGAGTTGTCTGTGGAATTGAAACTGAGGGGAGGGGTGTTCAATTCTGTACGAATTTTGAACTTTCTACTTTATGAATTTTAATACACTTCATTCAGTTATTCATTCAGTGGATTTCTAGTATTAGTATGTCTGCAATATTCATTATTATAAGTCATACTTACCTTAAAATAATTGGGTTGTTGTCAATTTAGCATGAGATTAATACCATCTTGTCTGCCATGGCATTCTGTGAATGATGGTATGAAATGTAAAGATGAGACAAATCTTTGACAACAATAATGAAACTCATCAGAGGCTACTTCTACATCTACTGTACAGTTTCATCTATTTTGAAAAGCAAAACATTATTCTTGGGAGCAGAATTTACAGAATGCATTGAAATAGTTGAAGTAATTATTCCACCCCAGAAGCCCGTCAAGTTGGTTATTAACTCAGCTCCCTTGTCCCTCTCCCTTGGTCACATTTTCCTGATAAAACCTTTTAAAATTGAACCCACCTGACTTCCTGCCTGCTACGCATGGGCTGAATATAGTTTGAGAAACATACCCTGGTCCACAGCCTTCCTGGACTCTTGTCACTGCCAAGAGGCCCACACACAATGCTTACCAGGTGTCCCCTTACCTGTCTTTCCCTCTCAAACCTCAACATCTTTTCTTTAGCTTCAACTAGTACTGTACTCTCCTTTTTCTGAAAAAAACAAAGACAAAACAAAATGGCATCTATAAGAAAATGACTTCTTCATTCTCCTCAGCCTCAGTCTTGTACCCTCCCTTCTACTGCATTTGTACCTACTGCTTCCCGCCTTTTACCATGAATTATATCCACCCTGCCATCTGTCCCTGGATTCCCATCCTCTCAGAACATTCATACCTATTGGTCCTACTGTCACTCTTCTTTCTCCTTTCTCTATCATCGAAAGTTTTCCTTTCTTTTAGAAGGTTTTCAGTAACACAGAGTACTGCCATTTTTATCTCCCATATTTAAAATGCAAAAGTCTCCTAATTCCTGGAGTATGCACCCTGCTCTGTGCTTTTGCTGAGAAATTCTTCAGAGTTTGTATACTCTGTTAACCCAATTCCAGTCATTATTTTGCTCTCATCATTGAGAGCCTCAATTTTCCTGATGGTCCTCAGTGATGTCCACACTGCTAGGTTCTACACCCAGTGCTCAGTCTTCTTTCTTGTCTAACTAGCACCATCTCAGGAGGCTGATTGCTCCCACCCTTTCAAATACTTCCTGGCCTCTAAGACATCAAGATTTTCCTTCAGCCTTGCCCTGTTTCATTTCAGTCTACTTTATGAACTCCTTTTTCTTGTATTCAGCCTCTAAATTTTGAACTTGTGTGCTCCCCAATGTGTACTTAGATGACACCTAAATTTCTATCTAGCTGGAACCTTTATCCTAAACATCAGACATGTGTATTCAACCCCCTGTATAACATTTCAATTTGCCTATCTAACTGGCAAAGAAATACAGCCACTGAATTTCCCTTCCACCCACATTAACCCTACTCTTTCACAGTATTTCTCACACAGTAACCTATACCATAGTCCCAGGTGCTCAAGTAAAGGTTTTCAGATTGTCTTTGAGTCATCCCCTCTCAAATTTTATTGATTCTAACTTGTGTCCAATAATCCAACCACTCTTCATCTTCCATGATGTTGCCTGGCTTCTTCAAACAATCGCATAATTCCTTGACTTTTTAACGTAATTTTAATCCGTCCTCCATTCTTACACTCTTATAATGTCATAGTCTTTTGACGCAGTAGTCAGTAGGTTTTTTTAAAAAAAATGAATTCAGATATGTGCTCAAACTTTTCTGCAACATCTGATCTTATCAGGGACAAAATACAAAGTCCAGTCATGTCCTACACGGCCTTTGGGTTGGCTCTTATTGGCCTTTCATACTTAACTCCTCCCACTTTTCTTCTTACTTCTCTATCTCCGTACTGACTTTGGTGCACTTTTCCAAACAAGCACTCATAATTTTAGGCCATTGTATTGGCCAGAGTGATTTTTCTCACAGTTTCTCACGTGACTTATGTCCTCACTTTTTGGTGAGTGCTATTCATATGTTGCTTCCTAAGAGAGACTTTAACTAGCCACACTTTATATTATGCCACTTGTTGTGTATTCTGCTTTATCTTTTTGCACTGCAGAAACCATACTGTGTCCTTTACTTATTTATCTGTTTTTCTTCAGTACTAGAATATAAAATCCACAAGAGACTTTGTTTCTTTTGTTCACCTGCTGTGTTCCTGGGAAAAGCATAATGTTTTTCATATGTCAACCTTTAGTAAATATTTACTGAATTGATTAGTGAATCAAGGCATCAGACTTTTTTTTTTTTTTTTTTTTTTTGAGACAGGGTCTAGCTTTGTAGTTCAGGCTGGCCCTGAGCTCAACCTCAAACTCATATCACATCAATCCTGCCTCTGCCTCCCCAGTGCTGGGATTACAGGTGTGAGCCACCACACTTGGCACTGCAGTACGTGGTACGGATTGCTGCTGGGTGTGAGTCTCCATGACTAGTATTGTATGTGGTTACCGGGGATCGAACCCAGGTCTTTGCACTTGCAAGACTGGCACCGGAACCACTGAGCTAAATCCCCAGCCCCATCAGACATTTTTGTAGGATCCTCCACTCACTGGGCATCCCATTTTGTTATTTCTATCCCCTGATGGAATTCTGAGATTCTCAGCTTTCTGTAGCACCAGAAAAATTAAGAATCAAGTTCTTGGAAGTGGACATACCCACACAACTTTGAATACAACATGCTTATGTTGTTGCCATTACCTCAGACTTTCATCTTATTCCTTCATGGGCCACAGAAGGATTCTGCATAACAGTCATAAATCCACCCAAGACTCCACACCTATACACCACGCCCAGTTGGTTTGCTGCCTTTTGTTTGGGCATCTATCTCTACCACCTATTGTCAAGCTCCTTCCTCTTTTGATATGAAGATCAAATCCCATAGAAGAAATCATATCTTGCTTACAACTCAAAGGCTTTTATCTGTTGCTTCCTTGGAATTTCCAGGAATTATCAACATCTTTAAGGCTCAGTAGGTGAGGTAGCTATTTCTTTAAGATTTGACTAAAGATTTGGCTTCATGGCATTTTTCTGTGGAAGCCATCTGAGAACTACCTGTGTTGTCTGTCTCTATAGCAGAACTCTTCAACAATTGCTCCTTGAAATGAACTTTCAAGAGCCAAATCAGCCCAATTCTTGGCAAAGGGTGAAATGCAACCTTTAACAATTCATTGTGACAACAGCTGGGAATGGAATAGAAGAGTTGTGCGGCAGTTGTTTGGTTCCAAGCCCATAACATAGCCTTCCCAATAAGTAGCAGGCATTGCTTTCATCTATCTCCTCTCCGGTGAACACATAGTTGACTCATAACAAAGACATTGAATTAAAAAAAGACATCAATTCAATGCATGTTCCAGCCACTTGTTATATCTTCTTGGGTGAATTTTCTGACCCTTCTATAGCTCTGTGTCCACATATACATTACAGTTTTAATACTGTTACCCATGTGGTGGAATTATTTGATTAAAATGAGACAATTAAAGTACTGATCACAGAATTTGTTGCCATAGTTCATAGTCGAATTTTAATTATATGTGCAAGCAACTATTGACACAATGATATTGCATCACATGCCAGCCTAGCACTCAGTGGTGAAAAATAATTTACATGCATGTTTTAGTTTTTAAAACTCTGCAAGTGATTTCATTATATATGGGTGTCAATGCACAAACTGCTTCAATCTGTGGTTCAGGAAGCTGAGCTCTAGACTGCTGGTTGGGTTCAGTCCTAGTCCCTGTATATTTATTCCAGGGCCAAAAAATAAGCACTAAGAAGTAATAAAGGCCTTGGCTATGCTTGGTCACCAGAGAACCAGGTGACATAAACACATTGAAAATTTTTGCTTGCATCAACCAAGCTGTCATTCCATTGGTCAAGGCAAGTCACACGGCAACTCCAGCATCCATGGACTACAGTAAATTCCACCCTCAGTAGGATGACAAAAGTGAATATCTGCTGAATAATAACTTTAACTGCCACATTATGATGATGTTTTATATGTGTATAAAATAATGATCATCATGATGAAAACTAGTAGATGGAAAATATTTATTAACTCTACTGATTTTGATTCATTGTTGTGACTCTTAGGTAGAATGGTTCCTTGGTTGGTTTCAGAATCCACCAGAGGGCTGGTAGAGAACACCTGTGGGTGTCTGGACAGGTCGTGGAGTCATGGCTTTGGGATCTGTGTCTGATCCTCTGCCTCTTCCTCACTGGTGCTTTTCTTGTTCTCTGCTTTATGGCTATCATACTAAGCACCTTTTCAGAGCTACATACTTTGACCATGATTTTTTTATCTTGGAGCCAACTGCTCACGCACTAAATCCCTAGAACCTATGAGCCAAATTATATTGCTCCTCTTCCAAGTTGTAAGGTCAGATTTTGTGTCTTAGTGATGAGTAAGCTGATGCATGTAGTTGCCTATTCCCTTCTCTTAAGTAATGTTAGGCTTTGTTTCAACTGCACAGTAACTTTAAGAGTAGTTTTAGAGGTTGGCCTCAGATAGGATGACCTGAGTTGTATAAATTCTTTCTGAAAAAATAGGAAGCTAAATGAGTGATCAATTGTAGTTCGCTCATTGATGGGCACGAACACTCATTTATTGTTTTAGCCCTTCTTGAGTCATCTCTGAGCCTCAATTCTGATCTGGATATTAAAAGAATCTCTTTAAGTTCCTCTTATTTTATTATGTTTCCATAAATGAAAGGTCTTGCTTTACACCACTTAGTCTCGTGTATTTTAAGTAAAACAGGAAAGTATTTAATGCAATCAGTTTCCATTCATTGGAAGAGAGGCTGGGACCAAATACCTAAGGAAAATTAGAAATGCCAAGTACAGCACTGTTTCAGAATAGCTCATGGACATCAGCATTGGTGCTGACCCACCAAACAAATTTTCATACCTCTTGCTAGGATGGGGTAGACAACTTCAGGAGGTGGGGCAACACAAAGTCAGATGTCATGTCTTGGGCATTCTTCTCTAGAATTATAAAGGGGAGCACCTGGGGTGGCAGTAGGGAAGCTCTTACAGAAGGGGAAAAAGAGAAAGTATTGGCCAGATGTTATCTGGCAATGCAGCCTTCTTTCCATCTCTCATTCATTTCAAGTTTCAAGGGAAGGAAAAAACAGGCCCTGAACTATGCACATGTGGTTGCTATCAAATCTACAAAAAGACATTGTACGAAAGATTATTACCAAGCATGATTATTTCTACTCTACAACCTCATTGCCAAATAAGCCAGAAGAAATGAACGAAAGGTTCTTTATGAAAATGAAAACTATGAATTGGGCATGAAGGAGTATTTCTTACTTTAGAGGACTAGGAAACATTGGTAAATACCTCAAAATTGATTGACGTATTTTCTTTGCACATCTCCTGGGGAGGGGTAAAAGAACAGAAATCATTGACGTGTACTGTTAATCGTACACAGGACCCTATTAACATCACAGAAATCCAGCTAGTATCAATAACCTTGTATATTCAGAAAGAATTCAGAAATATTTGGGTTAAATGCATCAGGACCCAAAGAAATATTATTAAAAATGCAGCATTCTCTTCAAGCCTAGCTTCCTATTTTTCTACAATATCATATGGTTTAAGATATGCACATTGATTTGGAAAGTTTTGTTGGTTATAACCATAAGCAGGGAGATAGACTGAATTAATGCTCACAAAGTCTCTTTCAGTCCCAGACATCTGTGAGTCGACGATAGGCAGCAAGTTATTTCCTCTACAAACTCAAACTGTGTGCTACGCTGCACACATTTTTTCCTCATTTTCAGCTGTCAGTTCCTTGACTGCCCCTCATGGCCATTTTACAAATCTTGATTGCTATGCATTTATTTTCTTTTTTTTTCAATTTTCAGACGAAAAGCCTCAGGAGGGGATTGTTGCACGATGGATAGAAGGCACATGAAATATCTATAATTATGGATTACATTTTTGTACCTAATAAATAGCTGAAAGAAGTCTTGTGATAGAAACTTTTAGAAGATAATTGAATGTGTCAGCTGAATCAAAAAATTATGTACTTTCTCCACTTCGACAAACTGTGATAAATAATCTATTGTCTGGGGAGTTTGCTTGGCACTTTCTTTTGCAATGTAAAATTGTGCTCTTACTTGTCACTGGATTTTTGGTTAACAACTCAAAGAAATCCTCTGAATTAGAATTCATCCTATAGATGCCAGATACTGTGCATAGTTACTTGGAAAACAACAGATTTTAATAATTCAATACTTCATTTCTACCATTACCTCAGACAAAAGAAATGTATGTCTTTTACTAAATTTATTTGGTTAAAGACAGGATCTCGTGTCTGAGAAACAATGAATATTTCTCAACTGAACAGTGAACTGAGAGGAAAAGCATTTATTCTTTATTTATGTTTCCGATTACACCTTTACATGATGCCTTGGAACAGAAATGCCTTATTAAAATGTATAATCGATGGCAGCAGTAGAGGTTCCAAGAAGAAAACAGCACCATGTAAACGATCACTTCCTGTTAAAGCTCAGCCTTAAACTGTGTGACCTCAGCAGGAAGAACTAAGCTGGTGTAAAAAATCATAAAAACCACTGAAAGAAAATGGAAATGAATAGCGATCAAATGTAGACACAAGACTGATAAGTTTTCTTTTTGTAAGCGGAAAGGGATGAAAGAAGTCATAAAGAGAAAGATCAATAGGTTTTCACATCCACATTACAATTTCCCTCACAATTATTGAATAGCCAAATAAACAAGGGGAAATACTTGCATCAAATAGGACAAAGGGTGATATCGTTAGTATGAAAAGAAATCATGCTAAAAGCTAATAAAAGCATTAAGTTCCCCATAAATAAAGGGAGGAAGGAGAGAACAAAGACAGTTTAAAACTGAGGCATATTAATGGGTAATAAACATCTGAACATTTTTCAACCTTACTCATTATCAATGAAATATAAATTAGAATAACAATGAGGTGCTATTTTTAACCTATCAGATGAACAGATCTGTAAGAAATGAGAATATTCAATACTGGAAATTGAGTGTGAGGATTCAGACATTTTCAGCACAGCTGGAAGAATGGAAAATATCTTCAGCCATTACAAAAAGGAACCTGTCAAAACCTTCAAGAGCCTTTGTAAATCCCTGTAGCCCTTCTCAGGAAACTCTATTTCTAGGGTTGCATTAATTGAAATGATTAAAGTGAAGAATTTTCTGCTTAAAGATATTTATTGCAATGTTGATAGGAAGCAAAAAAGAATAAGAAATAAAGCAGGGCTATTTAAATATCTGTAAAATATTTTCAAAATAATAAAATGCTTTAGTTTTCAAATTAAATATAAAATTAGAGCAGTTTTGTATAGAGCATAATCAAAGGTATAAAGGGCTTATGAATATGATTGCAGTAGTAGAGTCTGATAAAATGTGAATTTTGAGTCCATGAGAGGGGTAAGATTATGAGTAGAACAGCCATATAGTTTATTTTCAAGTGGGAAAATGGGGCAGGATCCATGGTTATGAACTCAAACTCTCTAACATATATGGTCACATTTCTTTTTCTTTTCTTTTTTTTTGAAAAAGGGTCTTGCTTTTGTAGTTCAGGCTGGCCCTAAGCTCAGCCTGGAACACACAGCAATCCTCCTGCCTCTGCCTCTCAAGTGCTGGGATTATAGGAGTAAGCCACCATGCCCAGCTCTGTTGTATGTGGTACTGATTGCTGCTTGGTGTGGGTTACCATGCCCAGCATCGTTGTATGTGGTTACTGGGGATCGAACTCAAGCCCTTTTGCTTGCAGGGCAAGTGTGGGAACCGCTGAGCTAAATCCCCGGCTCCTATGGTCACTTTTCTTACAAACCTATTTCAAATGAATTTTCTCTGAAACTATACTGGCATAAATGATAAATAAATAGAAAAACTTAGGAACTCTTCAATGGTGTTTTTGAAGAAGTAAGGTGAGGAACTTGGTATTGAAATAGCTTTAAAAAATAACACTAAAAATAGAATTGTTAGACAAACACATTATGTCAGGAATATGGGCTAGAAAGTTAGCCATTGTATATAAGCAATTGCAGAGTTTTTAACCACTGATAAGGAATTAGTTATAGACAGAAGTGTGCAATGGACTGTTTGGAGCCCCAAAATGAACTAGGGATACATATTTCTACTCTGGAACATATTTATCACATAGTTTACATGAAGTTAAGCAAGAGGATTTTTATTTGTAACAGAGATTCTGGCAGTTCACAGGCTGCACTAGGTCAAAAGAAGCATTTACTGTGACAGATACTTTAATAATTTTGATGATTTAAAAGTCAAGAGTATTCAAATATAAATCTGGACTTCTCACTCCTGGGGAAATGAAGTTTTTGTAATCTGGGGCCTCTATTCTGTCCCATGCATAAGAATCTGATGCAGGGGAGAACCCCATGTCCCTTTCACAGGAAGCTGGTTGCCTTGACTTCTCAGGCCCCTCCCCCCACTGTTGTCTTGCTTTCACTTTCTTCCCTTGCCTCCCTTGGTACAGTACCTGTTTCAGTATCGTTAAAGGCTAAATTAAATCTGTGTGTCTGTGTCACTGTATCTTCAGAAGTATCAAAAAGCTCAGCTCAAGGGCAGCAAGACTGACTTGTGCACAGTGAGCAGTTGCTTCTAGTGAAGGGGACTGGAGGGGACAGGGACAGGAAAAAATTGGATTCTGACTTTACATAAATATTGTAACATGGCACATTAGGTTTTAACGTAATTGTAATTATTCTGGTATTAAAGCAAACATAAGATCAAAATGAAATGACCCAATATCTGTCAAAATTTGATAAACAGAAGTTGGCATGCATTAGAGAGAATGTATTGCAGTATTTATTGTGCCTATCTAAGAAATGTATAGTGTAGTTAACTACTGTTTGCAAGTGTAGCCAACTATTGCTATATGAGGTGTATGTTAAAATAATAGGAGCAAAGGGAAACACATTGAAACAAAAAGTTGCACATTTGAGGAGAGCAAGGAAGAAATGTCATTTAGGTTCCTTGAAGATCACTCTGGCCTGCGGGTGGGAGCTTGCAGAAGAGCAAGCTGTGACTTCCTGGACTGTGAGCAGCACTGTCCACACTGCTGGTTTTATGGAGCAAAGAATAGCTGGTCATGGGCATCACCCAGAGACTGGGTGACCTCCTCAGGGATGTTGTCATGGAAAAGTCAATGGTGCCTGGGAGACGTCACCTCTGCACCCTGGGGCTCTTTAGACACTTGCTTCATGCACTGGCCTTGGTCTCTATCTCTTCTCCAGTCCCAGAGGCCTGCATGGGGAATAACTCAGAGAAGACCAGGCACCTAGATGGCCACTGCCAAGGGCAGCTACACCTGGGCAGGACACAGAAAGGTGGAGAGCAGGGAGCTAAAATCAGGCTCAGAACAACTGCATATACACGGTTTGCATCAGTCTACATTGAAGCCCTGGCTCTCACGATTTAACTAGAAATGTACTTGTATTCCATGGCACTTGTACAGTAAAGCAAATTCCCCTATAAGAAATAATGGATGCTCAGATATTCATTCCACAACCCCCAAATATTTATATAAAGAGGAGGGAAGGAAAAAGAAAAATGAGAAAAGAAAAAAATGGAAATGGAGCTGTTATAGACAAGGAAGTAGAAGAGAGGTGGAAGGAAAGGGAGAGAATGGTAGAAAAAAGAATCAAGATACATCATGTACAGGTACAAATTCCCCAGGGATGAATGTAATCATTATTGTGAATCTAAGGTGTACCAATAAAACTTAAAAACAAAATAGAAAAAGTTGATTACAGTACTGTAATATAATAGAAAATAATAAAGAATAGAAAATGCAAAGAAAAATAAGCAAACTAACGTGCACTTACCTTTGAAAACCTTCCTGGTTGATGTAAGGGAGACAGAGAAAGGAGGGTTCTCATGCAGGATCACTTTCACTAACATGAACAGAGTCACTGTCATCTATTAGCTCAGTGGACTCTTTTTCTTTTCTTGCAGCTTTGACAAGGAACCTATCCAATGGCCCTTGCTTTTGCTTCCTTCTGAGGATTTCACAGAAATGTGAAAGAATTATTTGTCATTTGCCATATTCATTGTTTGCACTGCTGCAGCTTTATTCAGGTGGTGCATTTCTGCAAACTTCTACACTGCTTCCCATATTTTACACATCTCCCCAACCTTGTTTGAAGGGACTGGTTGCTCTGCCTTTTTGTCCTCCTCTTCTATGGTTTTACTATATTTTCAATTTCATTTCGTATATCTGTATGACTTTTGAAAACAATGATTATTTTATCAAAAATGAGATATTTCCAAAACTTGTTCATTTGGCCGGTGCATAAGTCTTTGTAGCTGGAATCACTAGGTAGGCACTCCTTGCTTCCAGCTTCTTTCACTCAGCATTTTGCTTGTCAGATTCATGTTGTTACATTATTTCTTTTAATTATCTCAGAAACAACTAAAGGATGGTCAAAAGTGTTCAGCAATTTGTCATGGAGATGAGCAAATAAACCCAAAGAAGTTCAGTGACTTGCTGAAGGTCAAGGCCAGGGCTAATCTCCACACTCCAGCCCTATGTATCTCTCCTTGCATGGAGCTGGCAGCCCAGGGGAGCGCAGCTGGCCGGGAACAGTGCAGGAATCTGGGCCACTCAGATCTATTCCACTCTCCTACTCACCCTGGAAGAACTTGATTCCTTGCCAGAAACTCAAGTAGTTCAATTGCAAAATGGGACCCTGTTAGGAATGCCTCATAGGTAGTCAGTTAACGTCCTTAGTCGATCAAATGTTTGTTAGAGGAAAATGAGATCCTGGATGTCAAGTCTAAGTCTTGTCCCCATTGGAGGCACTCAGGAAAAAGTAGCCACAGCTCAGAAGGAAGCCAGCTGTGAGATGGAGATCCCAAGAAAAGGCTGGAGGAAGACACATCAGATAGGCCACATTGAATGGGGTGTGCTGAGCTATCTGATACTGAAAGAAGAGTTGAAGAAATCACACGTGGCCATTTCTAGCATCTGCATTGTTGCTGTCAGGAAGGTGACTTGAATGACCTGCTATGTTTCTACTGCTACCTGGAAGACTAGGCCTGCTGACAGCTCTCTTGCTGACCCCCTGAAGGATCTTGGTTTCTTGAATCTCTATTTGCTCCAGGCTTTGTTGATATGTACAAAAATGTCAGTGTCTCAAAGCTAATCTCTCCCCAGGTTTTTGACATGTAGACAGCACTTGGGAATTTGCAGCCATTTTCTGGGACAGCATCACTTCTGCTCAGCAGAATGTAAAAGCCATCCAGCTGGCAGGCTGAGCTGAGAAATCCACGTTCATCTAACTGGTCTTCGGGGTTTTACTTATTTTTTAACTTGCCCTGACTCTGAAAGTCCCATCTTCTAAATGCTGAGTCACTGAGCCATAAAATGTTGTGACATGACCACAGCCCACAGGAAGTAGTACTTGTTCTCTAATGGTGTGTGTGCCTGGGGCTAGCTGTTAGGATTTCTAAATACTCTGGCATCTTTGTCCTTTAATGGATAATAACTATCATTACAATGTATCGAGCACATAGGCCATGTTAGACTTTGTTCTAGCTTTTTTCTTCATGTCTCATTGAATCATTATAATCAACCTTATCAAGTAGGGTTACATCATTATTTCATGGAGAAAGAAACTGAGACCCAGGAAAGTTAAATAACTTTCTCAAGCCACTCATAAATGGCAGATCTGGACTTGGAGTCTAGCACTGTCTAATTTCAAATCCAAGATCCTCTCCTGTGGCATAATGGGTGTGGCATATGGGACAAGGAGAAGAAGGTGGGAATCTGACTTACTGATGTGAGCAGAACTCCAGGAGAGGTGTCACTGTTTCCCAGGAATCTCAATGGTGCTTTAGAGTGGACACACTTTCCAGCCCTACATGGAAAGGTTAACTCCAGCAAGGGCTGGTGTAGCTGACAGAGGGAGGTGAAGTGCACTTGAGATGACCTCAGCCCAGCTGTCTGCAGATGTTCTTGCAACAAGGACAGTTTTTTAGACGTGTCTTGAACTGTCAAAGTGGCATACTCTCTGCTGGTTAGCCCCAGCTTTTATTTGCCATAGCTTTTCTGTTCTGCACAAATATCCATCTCAAGTCAGACATAAAATAACAAGGTCAAGCTGGGCATGGTGATGCACACCTGTAATCCCTGCCCATGGGAGGTTGAGGTAGGCAGATTGCCTTGAGTTTGAGATCAGTTTGAGTTACATAGTGAGTTCAAAGCCAGCCTAAACTATGGATCAAGACCTTGTCTAAAACAAATAATAATAATAATAATAATAATAATAATAATAATAACAATAATAGAAACAGCACAACACATTGCAATTGCACTTACTGTAATCCTCAGTAGCAAGTTCGCAACACTTAGAGGAAGGTAAAAAGAAACAGAAACATTTCTCATAAGGGGGACTTCTCATCTGAACATGAGACAAATATCTCTGTATCCTTCTTGCTCAATCTTCTTTGTTTTTGGAGCCATTGAGGGTTTTGCTAATTTGGTTGTTTTAAAAATTTTTTTTTGTTTTTTAGACAGGGTCTCACTATGTATTTCAATCTTGCCTCAAACTTGTGACTTTCCTATTGCAGCCTCCCAAGTGTGATGAGTATAGATATAAACCATCAGCTTGCCTAGGGAGCCACTGCATCCCTCTGGAGCCATTATTTGCAATAGAAAAATAAAACATCATTACTCCCTTTTGTTGAACCTTTCCACTGGCTTCCCAAGCGCAGAAAATCCAAGCCTTTTCTTGTGTCATAAAAATGGCACATACGTCACTGAAGCTCCTAACTGCTTCTCATCTTGTCTGGTTCTACTCAACCCTGTTTCTTGCTCTGGAGTCACACACACCTCTTTATACACTAACCCCGCCAAGCCTGTCTTAAACTAGGGGCCTCTGGGCCTGCTCTCTTTGTAGGCTGAAGGTTCTTCTCTGCCCAGGGTCTTGCAATGACTGGATTCTTCTCCCCATTCAGGTTCCAGTTCAAATGTCACCTCCTTCACAGCCTCTGAGTCCTTTGCACATGAATGGCTGTAACTAGGAGACCAGATGAGTCAGTACAACATTTTTCGTACATGTTCATGTCAGAGAGTCACCCAGGCTGCAGATGCTGCCAACTTGAATGCAAGCAGTTGTAGCCATGGCAGACAAGTAAGAGAGGTAATAACAGCTCTTCCCTTTTGTCCATATTGCAGATGTTCCTAACATCATTTTGCCAACTTTCCTAGTTAATGTTCTCTGGTGAAGCTGTGGTAACAAATCACCACAAGTTAAGTGTCTTATCTGTCATTCTTGTGATTATCCATCTCTGGTTGGCTGTGATTCTATCTGAGGGCTACATCCTGGGAAGAGGCTGTTGGAGTTGTGCCTGGAGCATGCTTTTCATGGAAGAAAGAAAACAAGCAGAGAGAGGTCCATGTGGGCAAAAGGCAAAGGCCACAATTTTCAAGCCTGGAAAAGAGCTCTACCAAGAAACTCAATAAGCTGCCATCTTGATCTTAGACTTCTTAGTGTCTGGAACTACATAAAGTACATTTACAGTTCTGAGCCACCCAATCTGCAGTATTTTGTTGTGGAAACCTCAGCTGACTAAGAAAAACAATTAGGTACACATGATAAAAGAAAAGAAAGTCACAGGAGTTGAGGGTGTGCATCTCCAGGGACCATGGGAACTAGATTGGGAGAAAAGGAAAGAGATGATACAGCGTGAAGTGGAAGACATTATTGTGGTGTAATCAATGAATTAAAGATTTAATCTGAGAGTCTATTCAGCCTCGGTTTTAAGGAGATGAAGTCAGAGGATGGGAAGATGTTGAGAAAGTTGTATTCTTTCTAGTTGCATTATAGAAATGGTACAAGTGACAAAATCTAGTGTATAGCCAAGGAAGTAAGGACTTCAAATAAACACAAAACTAAAGCTCCAGAGTGATAGAAAGATTACTGCCATGGATAGTGAAGGAACCAAGGATTGATTGTGACCGTTGGTGTTGTAATAACCATTGAGTAGATAACCACAGGTCCAGGACTCACATCTTTAAAGAACAAGATACACTTGAGCAGAGTGGTTTAAGCAGTTTTATCAGGTGCGGTAGCAGATGGTGGAGTTGGAAGGCTTAAACTTCAAAGTCATGGGTTAGTATGAAGAAGGAAAAGACATTAAAGTAGCAATGAGAATTAAGGAGGGAACAAATATCCTTGGTTCACATTGAAACAAAATTCAGTTGGAGCCAAAAGACCAAGGGCACATTGTGAGGAAAAACTAAAAGGGAAGATTTTTGTTTAGCTTCATCAATCTAGAGAAAAGGGATGCAGAGTTAGGCTTGGCAACAGAGTCACATTAGGTCACATACAGTGACTTGTGTCATTGCAGAGAACTATCTGAATATCTGTACTTCTTAGGATAGCCAGTGGCTGGTCAGAGAAGGGCATGTTGAAATCCATCACAAGTCACTGATTTTCTTCTTTAAATCTACTTCTAAACTCATTCTCTACCTTTCTCTGGGCAATATCATTGAGACTGCTTTGTCTTCTGGCTACCAGTTAGTTTTGGCCAATGAGTGATTCTAGCCGGAAAGATCAGAGACAGGAGGAGACAGACCAACATCTCCTCGTGTTCACTCCATCTCTTGAGAAAGCCCTCAGCCCTCTAGGACTCAGTGGCACAGACAGCCCTTTCTCCTCTGTTTCAGCTCATGCTGAAGGGTGAGGGTTCCTCCTTCTAGGTCAGTCCCTTGATGAACACCATTCCCTTTGGATTCCTGCATCCTTGTTTATATCTTCACTCTTCCACTAGCTTTCTATAGTTGAGTGACCCATTTGATTCATGCCTGCAGCCTGCGGGAAGGAGGTAAACCTTTTGTCCTAATAGAGTTGCCCTTTTACAGGTGTGCGAAGCACATTTCCAGTTTACATAAATGGTACCAATGAAATTATTAACATTACTCTATTTCCCTTTGAAAATTATTTGATTCTGACAATTATACAGTCATGTACTCCCTGTCGTTAGTCTAGTTTGCTGTCGTCCTAAGTTCATGGTGATTTTGAAACTCTGGATGACTTTGTCCCTGGCCAGTGTTGCCTTGTGTCTTCCAGTCTTCCATATAAGGTGAGAACTTGGGCATCTGGACAGAGGTTTATTAATTAGACTGGGAAAGGGAAAGGAGACCGGAAGGTCCCAAATCAGTCTTTGTATTTATTCTTTGAACACAGTAGCTAAAAGCAAATGAGATAGCAGAACTCATCAGATTTATGATTTACATTTTTCCATGCCTAATCATGTATAATAAAAAGACATGTCCCTTGGGTCACTAGCTCATTAATGTTCTATCTTTTCTTATTTTTGTTACAGGTGAAGTCAACTCTAATACTGACCCAGGTGAACTGAGAGAGGCGAAATGATTCTGTAGCCTTGGGCAGCTTAAGTTAAGCTCTCAGGGCTTTGAGTTACTCATCTGTAAGTGGGAGGGTTAATTGTGTCTTCCTACTGGGGAAATCAGGATAAAATGAGTTAATGCATAAAGATGTAACACAGGGCCCAACACATACATGGCAGCATTATGCAATAACCACTTCACTACACACATGTGCATGCACACACAGACACCTGCAGAGTGATGAGGGAAAAGATGCATATAGGCATAAAGACTAATATTTGTATAGTGGACAGGAGAAAGTGCCTCCACTGTGCAAAGAAACGCAGAAGTAGTGTCCTGATACAGTACCTTGTAGACCATTGTACTTTGTGGAAACAAAGAGAAATTTCCTGTGTGGAGAGGGTGGGTATTTCCAGGGAGAATGGAAAACAGGAAAGCTGTGCTTAGGTTCACTGAGTTACTGCAGACTCATTGACCTTTCACCTCTCAGAGCCACCCCTGGGAAGGGAGCAGCTTGAATACATTTTTAGTTTTTGTCCATGACAACAACAGTGTCACAGGCATTTATTTTTATATGATGTAAATTCAGGAGTGGTTGGAGAGCAGGATGTATTGTCTTGGAACCAACCCCAGGGCATATCAGGAAGTAACTTAACCAGGAGAAAGAACTGTGTAAGTACTCACTGGGCTATGTGTGGAGGCTAAGGATAAAGATGGGAAGAAAACTCTGAAAGGCAGCCTGAGACTGAGAAGAACAAACTCAGTAGGCATCCCTACCACTAAGGGAAGTCGAGCCAGGTGCATGGCAGAGAAGCTATTGGCTTGTCAGGGGAGAGAGCTGGTCTACAGTCACTGGGCAAAGAGCCTGTATTCCTTGCCTGTATTCCAAGACCGGGGCACTACAGATACAGGGAGCCAAGATCCTGCTCAGGCTCAAGATTGCAGTGTACGGTACCTGCACTGGGAGGGCATAGAAACAAACTATAAGAAACATGTAAGCAGAATCTCACAGTGGGTATAAAAGGAGTCAAAGGACCACTGGAGGTGCAAGACTGGAGCACATAGCAGCCAAGCTGATAGTTCTGTGGGAAACAGACTCCATAGGCTTGTAGGTTTGTAGACAAAGAAATCAATCCTTCCGGTACTGCTCCCCACAGTTGCCAGAGAGGCCTCTTCCTGTAGGACCTAGTGTATTTCTGTGTTCAGGGCCAGGCAGCTCAGGTGGGGCCATGAGCTCAGTGGCAGTTCATCCCAGTGGGTGTTAATAACAGCTGACAATCTCTGATGAACAACTCCAATTTCTGACATCTGCTTCTTCTCTAACATTGTAACCCTAGGCACATTGACTGAAACCTCTCCTTAGCCATTGTCTGGTATAATATTCCAAATATAATCACACTGGTTAAAATTCACTTAAAAATCCATCTTGTGCCTGGTACCCTGTGGGACAGCTTCATGAATTTTTGTCAGCCTTTGTAATAAAGATGCGACAGTTATAGTTAAGATAATCCATTGCACTCCAGACATTAACTACTAACATACAGTGTATAATTGTTCTTACCTCTAGTTATTATTGTGGGTGTATTTTTAAATATATCATAAATTGTACTTTGCATTTTAAAATTCCAGCATTAAGGGCCTGAAAATATATTCCAAGGAAGCACTTCCGTGAATGGATCTATTTTCTGTCTCATTAACAGGAGGGGTCATTCGATAATCTTCTGATGCCACTGAGCAAATCTATTTCTTGAAACTGTTCTCCTGGGATAAACAGATAAAGTCATCATTTTGTTCACCAGGGTGCCTCCAACTCTCTAAATGACTGATGGGCCGTCATGGTAATCCACGGGTAGAGTGCCTCGGCGGTGGGGATGGCTTTCAGTTTCCTTAGCAACTCTTTCCTAGGGACACCATGGCAGCCACATATTTTCTAAGTTAGGATCTGGGAAAAAATGACAGTATTTCAATTGAGATTTTATACACCTAAATTAACTTTGCTCAAGAGAGATGCATTTTGCACTGCTATCATTTTTTAGTTTGCGTGCTGACTTCTCATTAGAATAGCAAATTCTGCCCTCTGAGCAGCGTTAGCAGGGAGGGGAGAGTGCTACCAAGAGAGGAGATTGCAAGGTTTAATAACCCCAGTTCCAAAGGAGGAGTGGATTTCTCTTAGCTCCATTTTCCCATACAGCCCTTGGGGGGAACTAATTTAGAATCTAAGCAAGTCCCTCCAAATACCTGGTCTTGTAAGGAGAGTAGTGTTCAATTCAAATAGAAATAATTCAGCATTTCCCATTGCTTTTACAGAAAAGCTATTGTCTCAGTGAAACGTATTGGCTTTTCTAAAATAGGATTTTTCAAGCCTGACACTGTACTGTACTGGTATTTTGGATGGAGTAATTCTGTGTGTGTGTGTGTGTGTGTGTGTGTGTGTGTGTGTGTGTGTGTGTGTGTGTGTGTGTGTGTGTGTGTGTGTGTGTGTGTGTGTGTGTGTGTGTGTGTGTGTGGAGGACTGTCTTGCATATTGTAGGATGCTTAGTAGCATTGCTTCCCCGACTGTGGCAATCACACATCCCCAGGCATTGCCAAACATCCCCTGGGAAGCAGAACTGTCCCAGTTGTGATCTGTTGTCCCAAGTAAAGATGTCAGTGTCCCACAAGTAACTCACTGTCATTAGTTCTTCATCGGTGCTTATTTTCAGCTTACTAAACTCATTTAGTCCAAGCTTCAAGCCCTGAGAACCTGGGCCTGGAATACTAATAAGAGCTGCCTCCTGTTAATACGTCAGTTTTTCAAACAATCTCATACATAAGGGAAGATCATCAATGTTTTAGGCAGCTGTGAGAGGTAGCCTCAGTCATTTCTTATTTCTGTCATAACCATTCTGTTTTATGCCATATTTTTATAAGAATATTCACATCAGACAGAAGATGCTAACACCGTCCCAGCCCCCAAATGTAAAAACTAAATGAATGAAGAAGATAAAGTGAAAGAATGACAGACTCTATTATGGATTTCACAGAGCAGTTTTATAGAACATTGACTAAACTGGCTTCTACAGTTAACCACAAAATTAAATACATGGGACAGGGAACTTATGTCACAATGTAAAGCCTAGAAGTCATTCAATATTTTTGTCCAACAAGATGTACGATAACAAAAATTCAAAGGAGATAAAAGAGGATGTGCAGCCTCTTGCACATACATATGACTCAAACTACATTTCTAGAATAAAGTATCACTCTACAAATTTTACAAGGAAATGTAATTGTCTAATCATCTACTGTTGCTCTCCCCCCCAAAATAAATTGGTGAATTTTTTTCTAGAACCTCTATAATATTGTCAGAATTGATTATTGCTGGAATTTAGGCATTTCCAGTGCTGTGTATGAGTGTCCGGTATGGGATGCTTTGTAAATGTTTAGCAGTTTTTTCATTTGTATTGAAACTGGATCTAATTTTAAAACAAAATCTATGTGATAAGAGAGATGGAAAGACTGTACATGTGTGTATCAGGCTCATTTGAGGTGGGGGCTCAACACTGATCCCCCAGCTATGTGATCAGACACCCTGTGCAACCCTTCTGAGCACCAGTGTCTTTATCTACGAAGTAACATCATGATGCCGCCACCTCAGGGGCCATGTGGGGTGACAGCTAATGCGCGTGATGTGTTCAGTGCACCATTAGGCCTGGGATGATCGGTTTCCCTGTGGGGCAGTTACTCTCTGCTCCTCAGCCTCCTGCTAACACATCTAATGCCCGCCCCAGGCCTTCCTCTGTGTGCCTATCAGAATCTTCATGTTTATTGTAATGGCAAAAGATTACTATTGCCTCCGAGGTTTTTTAATGACAGTGTCAGCCTGGCTCGGTCAGACATACCAGGCAGCCTGTAGAAAAGAAAATGCTCAGCTTTTCCCCGGGAGATCCTCAGTCCTTGGGCCTGCGGGACCTCAGCATCTGGGCTTTGGGACGCTACTTAGGAGGTGGCAAAGGGCCACGTCTCTGCCTAATTAGCTCTATGATTTCATCTGCTTGGTGAACGCTCTGCAATAGGTGCACTTTTATGTATGTATGTGCCAATATGAGTAATAAAATAAAATAAAATAAAATAAAATAAAATAAAATAAAATATTTCCTAGGTGACTGCACAGACAGGTTTGAGGGCCACTGGTCTATATCTTTCCCAAATCACATCTGAAAGTTAACTGTTATAAACATGGTTCTTTTCACCATCGATGAATGAGCCAACAGGCAACTCCACAGGCACACCTAGAGGTGCTGAATAGATCCTGAAAACACACAGAGGACGCGAGGTCCATGTCTTTCGTTTATAACTAAGGAAACAGGAAGCCATGCAATGAAGATGATCCTCCGAGGTGACCCAGGAGAACCGGCCAAGCAGATGAGGTACGTCCTGCTGTCCATTCCTGTCCTGCGCGGAGAGAACATGACGCACTTGCACAAACACACCCACCTTTCAAACTCAGCACTGGACACAGCTAGTCCCCTGGGTTCTGTCTGCTGAGGAGGACGTGGCCAGGCGATCCGCGGAAGGGCAGTGAAGGTTTCATGCCTTTCAGCTTTTTCTGCTGTGACCCAGGCATTCTGTGTCTATTAGAGCTTCGGGGAATAAAAAGCCTCAAGAATAAAGCGCCGTCAAGCTTTTACTCGAGTGCTGTTCTTCATGGAAATTGTGTCTCCGAAATCAGAATAACACCCCTCAATTGCTCGGCCTTCTGCTGAACCTCAAAGACGGAGAACATGAAAAATGGATCGCTAATTGCCCTTGTTTCTGTTGCCGCGCCACGTGAAATTAAAAGCATTAATACCGTGGAGCTGAAGATTGCAGAATGCGTACAGAGGAGCATACCTCTATTTTTCTTCTTTGCAAGAGCAGTTAATTTTCTGCCAAGGAACTCTCGCTGTTCACGGTTTCATCCAGGGTGGAATGACTGAAAGAGATTGTGTACTTTAAGCTTGGTAAGTATGGTATTTACTTGTAATTTCACTTAAGAAACGCATCGGGTAGGGCTTATACAAAACGTCAATATGTCTAAACACAGGATGTCCAGAGGCAATCATTGTGATTTTATGACTAGCGGTTTAGTTCCAAATACGCTATTTTATTTACTTGTTTCACTTCTAAATAAATAGGGTAAGCTAAGTTTACAGTATTGCTGAGACTTTTTCCCTGTGGTGATGAATAAAAATGTAGAAAGAGATGCGCCTGCCAAACAGATGAAACACACTAATCATCTGACTTTGTAACCAGATGAGATGCTGAGATTTTTTTTTTCACCAACTGAAATGGTCAAACACTGATTATATTGCTCAGAAAAGACATAGTAAGAAAAATGGACAAGGGCGTGGAGAACGGTCAGGTTAAAGCTGCCACTATGGAGCCTCACACTGAGCCAGTCATCCACCTCTGAATCTGCAAACACAATAGACTCTTCATCTGTGGACATCGTATCTCTGGATTAGAACAAAATTTTTTTTAAAAAATTACGTTTGTACGGAGCATCTGTACAGCCCTCTGGTCATTAGTCTGTAAAGGGTACAGCACAGCAGTCACTTGAGTAGCATTGCATTAGCGCTGGGAATGGTTGCCATTTAGAGATGATTCAAGGTATATGGGAGGATTGCACAGGTTCCATCCAACTACACTGCCATTTGCTACAAGGGACTTAAGCATCTAAGATGCTGCTATTCATGGTGGCTCCAATGAATTGGATTGGCATCCAATCCCTTGTGGACACCAAAGAATGAGGGTGGTCATGAATGAATGTGCTTTGACATCAGAATAATGCACCCCCACTTCAGATAATAAAACATGCTCTGTCTAGGTTTCCCCCACCACACTCAGTACCTGGGGTTGGGTACTTCTCTGTTCCTCTGATGAGAAAGGTGCCAGGTGCTGGAACTCCCTGCCACCCTCCTCATCATCCCTCACGTGTGTCATTACCTGAAAAGCAGCGATTGGCCCATGATGCAATCTGCTAATGTTACAACTCAACTTTAAACCATGACCAGGAGGCTCTACGGATGATGTTAAATAAAGCAGAAGTTGCACCCTCTTCATTCTTGTGCACAGCTTTGTAAACTCCAGTGCTACACTATTCTACAGTGTGGGACAGACTGTCTCCCAGGAGCTGGTTGTGCCATCTGCTGGGCCTGGCAATGGGGCTCCGTGTAGAAGAGCCTATGCAGATTGGTTGGCTTCCTAGTTTCTCATTTCTGTAGGACCGTGATGACTTCCATTAAATATTTACCCTACAGGCTCGTCACTACCTGACAAGGCTATGGGCAAAGCCAGAATCCCATAATCAGCATGCTCCTGGAAGCAGTCACACTTCATGGCTGTTGCTGGAGTCCATCGCCTCACCTTCCCTCCTGTTTCCACCAGTGCTAAGTGCAGCCTAATCTTGAGCCTTGTCTGAGGATTCTGGGGCCAGGTAGTAGCCAAGCTGTGCCTTAACCAGCCTGGTGGAAGAAATGCTTCTCTAGATTCTGCTTGTCTTGGCTTCAAGACCTTTGCCAAATTCCTACTGTGACAGCTACTTAATTCACCCTGAAAAACTTTTCTCCCATTTTTACAGAGTGATGGCTAGAATCTGACATCTGAGAGCCTTCTGTAGCCCCGAAAGGAGAGAAGCCATCAAGACTTGGAGATCTGGATTCGTGCTCCATGGTGCAGAGCAGGGGAGATGCACAAACTTCACCCCAGAGCCACACGGCTTCTGACACCAGCTCCTGACTCTTACAGGATCCTGGGATAATCATTCAAGTTTCCCTGCCTGAATCTTCTTATATACAAAATAAGAATGATAATATGTATTTTATAGGATAAGTAGAACTAATTGAAACAAAAATGGCACATTCTGAACCTTCAGTAAATAGTGCCTCTTATGTCCAGTTTATATTGTCCAGACAGATAAAACCATAGCCTAAAGCAGAGCTGCCAAACTGCAAATATTTATGAACAGTTATACTATTTCAGGCATCATGCTACATGATCTGTGGACTGTTCTAGGCCACAGGGGAAAAATCATTTTTCTGTCCATTTCTTCAAGAAGGGATTCAAGGTCTTAGTGGGACAGTTCTGAGCCCTTCTGCTTGAACACCTCACACAGCTATTTACTACCTATTGATAGAGTCATTTTGTATTTAAAATATTTTTTAACCTTTTCCTATAGTTATTTTATGTAGGAAGAAATTGACTCCCAACCTCATGGATGGAGAGCTTGGGACTGAACTTGTTTTGGCTGGTAGAATATGGGCAGAAGTTAGAAGTTGCGGTGTCTGAACTCTGAATCTCACTTTGCCCTCTGATCACTACTCTGGAAGTTTCCCACCTCTGCCCAGAGCCAATTCCCACTCCAGCCTGGGCCTCTGAATGGAACACGGTGGGAATCATAGCAGAAGACAAACCTACAAAGCTATGAACAAAAGGATATGCCGAATGCCATACGCCAAAGGATTTTTTTGTTTTGTTTTGTTTTCTTTATTCTGCAGCAATAGCAGACTGATGTGGCTTCTCGGGAATAAGACAGAAAAGAGCCCAGAAGTCTTCCCTATTATTGTACTCTATTCTGTCTAAGAATCTTACTGTTCTTCTTTATCTGGTTTTCTACCAGTTAGGAAAATAAATGCCACCTTCTCAGAAATAATTCACTGCCTCAGTCTCCCCCCCACCCTTGCCCATGTCTACCGAATGGGAGATAAAACATTGGTTTAATAGCTATTCTTTTCCAACTTTCTCATCTTATACCTGGACCTTGATATTTTGTGTACTCTGACTCCTTTCATACAACTTCCTGCTAGGGCAAAGGTAGCAATCTCTAGCAGCTACAGAGAGGGGGTTAGTACTTCAAACTATTCTAGTGATGCAGAAAAGATTAATGAATTTAAGAGGATATAGTAGGCACTAAATAAATCCCATATTTTACAAAAATGTACTTATGAATGCACCAAATATTTACTGAAAACCAACTATTTAGAATGAACAGTAATGCTTTTGGTATAAATAGGTATCAAATATTGTATGAAATTTAAAAAATTGATGGCTAAAAAAAGGAAATAAAGCTTTTGTATATAAGTGGTGGGGTGGTAGGGGCAGGGGAATGGGAAAAAATGAAAACTAAGTTGTGTCATATATGGGTACAAATTCTCAAGGTCGACTGTGATCATAACATGAATATAAAATGTACCAATATGATGAATGTGATCATGATGTGTAAGTAAAATATACCAAAGGAAGTCAAATGATAATAAGTAAATAAATGTTTAAAAATCAAAAAATAAAATGCACCAATAAAACCAAGTTAAAAAAGAAATATATTTATACTAACATTATTTATTGCTTGTCTGAAGTTAAAATCTAAGTGCATGCTGGCTAATTCTGAAATAGCAGCCACTCTTTGTGGAGTGAGATGAAATCTCAGTGTTGTTTTCATCTGTATCTCTCAAATGACCAATGATGTTGAGCATTTCTTCACATACTTCTTCCTCTGAAAAATATCTGTTCTTTTCAGATGCCCATTTTTGAACTTGGTCTTCAAATTTGGTAGGCTGATTTTTTTAAGCTCTTTATATATTCTAGATAGTAGCCTTTTGTCTCAGGATCAGCTGGTAAAGTTTGTTTCCCACATTGTTGGTGGCCTTTTTGCTCTGTTGGTGGTTTCCTTTGCTGTGCAGAAGCTTTTTAAAAGAATGAGATCCCTTTTGTTGATTTCTTCTGCCAATACTTGTGCTATAGAGGTTTTGTTCAAGAAGTGTTTCCCTAAGCCAATGGCTGCAGAAAAAAGGGAACCCTTCTCCACTGTTGGTAGGAATGTAGACTTGTACAATCTCTGTGGAAATCAGTGTGGAGATTCCTCAAAAATCTAGGACTGGAGGTCTTACTTGACCGGGCAATTGCTCTGCTAGGCATATACACAAAGGAATTAAAAGATTTATTCATAGAGGCATATGTGCACCCATATTTATGGCAGCTTAGTTTGTGATAGCTAAATCTTGGAAACAACCCAAATGTCCATCAAGTAGAGACTGGATAAAAAAGATGTGGCTCTTTTATAGAATAGAGGATTCTGCCATTAAAATGATAAGATTGAGTCATTCATACTCAAATGGATGTACCTTGAGGATTTCCTCATAAGTGAAATAAACAGGTCACAGATGTGTAAATATTGTATCTTTTCTCTAGTATGAGAAAATGAAGTTGTAAATGAGTTGTAGTATGTATAGTTGATATTGTGAAATAAAAAATATTTAAAAGGAAAGAGAGTGTAGGGGTAAATAATGAGGGAAAAAATAAATATGGAAATAATAAACAAAAAAGAAACAAAGATTATGTATATAGGGAGTGGGGATTGTGTGGGCAGGGGAAAAGGGGAAAAATGAGAATCAAGTCATGTCATATTCTGGTACAAACTCTCAATGTTGAATGTGATGATGATGCGTAGTCACAATGTACTAATAAAGATTACATTTTTTAAAAAATCTAAGTGCATGCTATATATTTTTATTTGTTAAGTCTAACAATCCTATTCTTGTAATCTAGCCCCTGCTGAGTGGGGCAACAAACCCTGTCATTGGCACGGTGAGTGGAGGACCATCCAGCTACCCAGTAGGTGGCTGATATCATCTACATTGCATTATGGAGAAATACCCATTCTTTTTCAGAAACATCCAATTTTAAATTTAGAATTTGCTTTCTTCATTAGCCACATTTTGCTAGTTACTTGTATATGCCTTATATATATTACATTGTGTGTATGAGTGTGTGTGTTTTGAAACATCAGACCTCAATCTCACCTAACAGACAATATCTTCTTTGGAAGGGACACAACCTTGCTGAACAGAAGATATGCTCAGAATCAGTTTCTATTTACCATTAAACATCTCATTTAGTGAATCTCATAGTCATATTACATGGGTCCATTATACGAGCTAGAACTGAGATCCATCTCCAGAATTAATTTAAGAATCACTAGTAAAATTTTTACTTTTCTTTTTGAAGCTGAAGCTGTATTAGTTTAGAAGTCTTAGAAGCTAGTTAGAGGATTACTTCCCATATGAACACAGCAATGATTCTGTGAAATTAGAAGTTAAGAATGCCATTGAAGAGCTCATACTATTCAGTCAACCATCAAAAAGTGTGAGGTTGTTGGCTAGATCATCTAATGTCACCAAAGGAAAATAGTAATGAACTAGATAGTGGAGTAAGGAGAATTATAAATGGAACACAGGTGTTCTCTTGGGTACCTCTTAGTTCAGCCATGCTGAGCACAAGGTGCTAATGGGTAGAGAGGGCCACCAAAGGTTAACATCCTTCAGGAAGGAAGGTTTGAGTCACCTCGCTAGGCAAACATCTATTATCACTGCAAATGCTTGCTGAAAGCCCAGGGACCAAGCAAAGTATAGGAGAATATGTACTAGCAGTAGTCTTGGTACCAGTCACAGGATCTCCTCAATATTTTTTCTATAAAGGTTATATAGATTCAAAAATTTCAAAATGTTGAAACAGAATCAAGAAAGATTCAGGAAAAATAATAGACATTTCCAGAAACCTCAGACACCAAAGCTAGATGTGTTATCTGAAAGATTTGTGATATCTCTCTAATTGGATTTCAAGTGAGGTTGGAAGCGTGAATGCGATTTCACTGTCCAGAGTGTGTTGCAATAGTTGGGTGAGAAAAGGTGATTATGAGAAGAACAGATGAGGATACTATTTGCCAAGGACAAGGAACTATATGAAACTTGACCAGCTTTTGTTCCCAGCATCTAATACCGTTACCATGAAAGATAATCCTACAAGACACAGACACATCCGCTGGAGACTCCTGCAGCAGATCTCAATCTACTGCTCAATGCCATGCTGTGTGGTGAGAAGAAAGACTTAGAATTAAAGAGACAGATACACAGGAAGCCAGAATATCCAGTGCTTGAGCAGTCAGACACTTGAACAAGCAAAGGTCCTGAACACCCAGAGCCATCAATATCTATTGGTGTCATCACAGTTACATTGAGGTAAAGGGGCTGTGTGGAGGGACTACCTACAGTTGCTTTGGATATATTGCTGATGCAAGCATGGATTACAAAAGAAGAGACATTGATTCTTGAATTATGAACAGAACAGATAAAATATAGAATGTGGTTAATAATTAACCTTGTCTTTTTAGTAAAGAAGGTTCTACATTTGGGAGTGGAATTTGGATGAGTCTTTCTGAACTCAGCACATCGGCTTTGGCCAGACACTGCTATGTTGTAAGGTTAACCCTTTACAGCCTGCACTGCTTACAGCCTGCTTTGGGCATAATCAGTGGGGCAATTCCTCACACACATCTTGCTCCCCACCAGGGAAACTGAAATAAGGGACATAGTCCTTCTCCCTTCCAGCTCCTTAGAGGCAGGAAGCAGTGTACAAGTGGACTATGCTAGAGCAATCATCATCTGCCACCTAAGATACTATCTTAAACGAATGTGGCCAAGAAGAAAGGACAGCTAGTGGTTACTCATAACAGATGCAGTGACACTACTGAAAGCCTGGTGGCATGGTGATGGGCATCTCGGGACAGAAATCTCAGCAGTAGCACAGTGGTCTCTGCACTGGGTCCCAGCACCAATGGTCAGGCTACTTTCATTCTCAACTGTATAGACTCTGTTGTCTCCTGACTGTTTCCTTGAGAGAGGAAACCATCCCTCTGTGTATAATTGGGCAACTACATGTGAACTGTGTTATTGGACAACTGTAGGTTAACTGGGTAACGATGATCTTTGTGGAATGCCTCTGAGTGACCATCACAGGTTATGTAATCTGTCACCAAAGGAGCATTAGGACCTCAGGAAGTCATGCCCTGCGCTCTTTGTATAAATTCTGCTTGCTATCTTTCCAGGGAAGCACCAATAAAATTAAGTCTCCTGTTTTAGAAAGAAGTACATAATGAAGATCAAACTTCTATTCGGGGCTGTTGAGACTGACAGGAGTCACTTGCGGAACTGCTGGCTTTAAAGCCAGTTTGTCCCTTCTTCATGTGCCGAGTGCTCTGTCTGGGAATCTCACAGTTTCCCGCTGCATTCCGACTCAGCACTCGTGTTACCCTGTCATTCCTTACATCAGCAGGATCCTTCCAGTGAATCCTCCATCCACTTTCATAGGCCAGATTTATTATCTATTATCTGTTGTTTACCACCAATATCCCTGCCCCAAACAAGTGGTTTGTAACAGTAAGAAAGTCTGGCCAGTAGCTCAGGTGTGGGTGGGACAGTGCAGTGAAGACATGCTGTCAGCGGAGACAAGGTGATCAAGGAAGAATCCAGAGCTTTGGATGTGACACAGAAGCAGAATAAACCTGGTATCACATATAAGGGTGGTAGAAATTAGGCCAAAGAGGAATATACTAAACCATATGCCCAACTCTCCAGAAAATGAATGGGAGGGACAGGGTCACACTGGAGAGAATGCAGAGGAGCATAGAATAATTTAGCCAAACTCAGCG
Organism: Petromus typicus; assembly: GCA_004026965.1. Taxonomy (NCBI): domain Eukaryota; kingdom Metazoa; phylum Chordata; class Mammalia; order Rodentia; family Petromuridae; genus Petromus; species Petromus typicus. The sequence continues at coordinate 48,563 of PVIR01001567.1, read as the reverse complement.
AGTCCTAGATGAACAAAGATTTTAACACAAGCTAAAGAAGTCAGGATATGCATCAGGCACCAGAGAAAAAAAAGACTATTCAGTCAGAAAACTGGAACCCAGGGCTATTATTTAGGTAACTTGTATCAAAATGGCAGAGACAGATTTCTGTTAAAACTAATTGTTCAGAAGAAAGTGAATGAAGAAGAAAGGTCTAGAATTCTAGAATTTTCTCTCCCTGGCCTGAAGTTCCACAGATAGTGAGGAAGCCTCTCAGAGGAGAGTCCTGGCAGGGGAATCAACTTGAGCGCAGCACAGACAATAATGGCAGACATACGAGAGGACATATGACCCTTAAGGATATAGATTACACATATACATCCTTTATCCAAATTTTCCTATTGTTAGCACTTTACCCTGTTTATTTCATCATTTATCATTTGCATTCAGCTAGCACAGTGGACAGACAGAAAGAAGGTAGATGCAGATAGAGATACATACATCTGGGTCTCGATACGTAAGTATCTTAGCTTGTTTTTCATATGAAGAAGAATATTTTCTTGCATAACAACAGCAGCTGTCAACTTTATAAGCTTTAGCGGAGACATTATTTCTCTCTGATCTACAGTTCACATTCCAGTCTTGTCCGTTGATGCAGTTCCTACTCTCATGGCAGTTCCTTGCCAGCGTGGACCCCACCTAGGGGTGGGCTGGGCACTCCACAATATGTACCCACCTCCCTTCACCTGGAACATTTTGATGGCCTTTTTGTTTGTTTGTTTGTTTGTTTGTCTTACAAACATACCCTTTAACAAATGTTCCGCACTGCAACCCAAGTGTGTGTGTGAGAAAAACTGAAATTACATACATATGCAAATAAAGAATAAAATAGAGGACCGAGAAATAGGAAGTAGGGAGAAGTTCAAATAATTCCTTAAAATTCCCTCCTCTCTCAAAAATGTTCCTCTATGAGCTGATTTGTTTCATTTAGACTACAAGTTTCTCTTAGTTCATAGAAAAGAAAATTTTGTGCTATTATTTATTTGTTTTTTTTGTAAAAGAGAGGGCTCTTTGTCATAATTTATATTCTTAGAAGCATTTTGGGTATTCCTTTAAAATTATGATACATAGTGTACAATTGTTTTTCTCCATTTTGTTATGAAATTTTGTTATACTTGTTCATAGAAGTAAAAGAGTGATTTCCTTATTAATACCTACATGTATTATTACATTAAAACAAAAAAGAAAAACAGGGTAATAAGAAAGATATTAGAAAATAAATCCTACAGAATCAATCAGATGAAAGATTTATTGCATATTGCTGAAAACACAAAAATCAATAGTTGCATAGGCTTGTCTTTGTTTTAGAAATATGGAAGCATGCCAAACACCTTGAGAAATAGACAAAAGGTTATAAATGCTTCTGTAAAGTGGAAATAGCATTAAAGAATGCTGAATAAAAATTAGACACTTGAAACAAAAAAGTGGAAAATTAGAAAATATAGATCTATGCAAAACAAAACTCATCCATCAGCCCAGACCTTAGATTAGTCAAGTCAGCCATGCTCTACATCCCTGCTCTCTGTGATGAGCTCTCCAACTGCCAATCCCATCTGTCATTTGTTTCTCTTCTGCTCTGTGCTGTTTTGTCCTTAAAGATAACCTGAATGGCTCCTGCCTGCCGTCAGCACGTGCGCATGTGTGTGTGTGTGTAAATCTCAGAATGCGCTCCATAAACTATGAAGTCACACGTAAGTCTACAGCTAAGTTGAGCCAACACGGGGTTGTGCTGTGTGTTCTTCCTTGCTACTCTGCACTCATTCTAGGGCTGTTGTTCTTCCCTCATGTCTTTTCTATCAGCTAGAGACTCTTTTCTGTGTTCCCACAGCACTACAATTGTTCCTTATTGAACCACACTGCTAGAAGCTGGTTATTTGTTGGATCTCAGACCATCTTGAGATGCTAGCATTAGTTTTACAACTCTTTCTACCCTCAGTACTCCATCAGCTTCCAGCACATAGTAGGGGGTTAATAAAGAGAAAGGAATGCATTAATCTGAATGTATTTGAGTAATTCTCGGGATACAATGTTATATTGGAAATTACTCAGATTTCACATGCAGGGAAACTATCGAGTCTCAGCATTTGTGTAACTACAAGAAACAATGGCTGATTGAAAGTATCACACCTGTTCTGTTATTTATAAACTATTAAATCCACTTAGGCTTATGGTCACCACAATGGCATCTAATTGAAAACAGAGTAATTAATAAAATCACATGTAGGAGGAAGATTCAATCTTGTTTAAATTAAGACAGATGAAAAAACTGGTGTAAAATTGGAGCACCAGATGGTATCAATACATTACACTAATTTTCTATTCGCATATTCAATTATACTTTAAATAAAAACTAATATGAGTAATTTATCTCAGCGAGTTTGTATACACCATCTGATTAAAAATTCCCACAGTGTCCAATTTAACCACTGATTTTATACGCCAGCATGGCAGAGCAAGCAGGGCCTGATCTGCAGGCCCTGATCTGCAAGGCATGACCTGTGGGATGGTCTAGAGGGGGTGCTGGCTCCTGTGGGGGTAGGAGGGTCATTGTACAGGACCAGAAATCAGTACTCAAGAGTGTGGCTGTGAGATGAAATTCAGGTTGCAGAGTAAAATTTGAATTTGAAACAGACAAAGAATAATTTTTTAGTGCAAATGTCCCAAACAGAGCTTGTGGTATACACTAATAAACACCCACACTTTACCAAGAACTTCCCTATGTGTCCCTTTACTTTTTGAAATGATCCAAAAGTCAGGTCTCAGATTCACTGGGAAAGAAGCAGAGGCCCTAGGAGGTCAGTGCTTCTAGGTAAAGCCCGGCCTCTTCCCATAGTATGTGAGATGAGGCCTGTGTTCAGCACTACAGCTGGCATGGGTGAGGGGTATTTATAAAAAGTTTGGAGCCAGGCAGAGAAATCATGTCCTCCACATGGCTCTTCCTAGAGGGGCTGAGAAAAGCTGAAGTAGAGTCAAGCCCTTTGATGCCATGTTGACCCCACAACCTAACCAGACCAGGCTTCCCCTCTGGGGCAGGTCGACACCTGGGACAAGGGAGAAGCCCCTTTCTCCCACCTTCCTGAGTCACTGTGTCACAGATTCAACAAGCCATGGTTCAGAAATATATAAAAATAATTGTTCACACCTACCTGTCTGGCAAGCACAAGTTTCTGAGTTTGATCCCCAGTACCAGCAGCAAGAACAACAACAACAAAATTGTACTGGAATATTCATTTTTCTTGTTATCTATTACTCCCTAACAATACAGTATAACCACTATTTCAATAGAATTTATATCATATTAGGTATTATAAGAGACAATTTTAGAATATCCAGGCAGAGATTCACAGGTTCTATGCCAATACTCCAAGTTTTTCATATAAGGGACCAGAGCATCCACTAATTTTGGTACCTGGGGGCAGCCTGGAACCATTCTCCTTCCCCCAGATATTGGGAGACAAGTGTATTCACAATAAAGCATTGGTGGGGAAGCATATGCTGGTGTACAGGTGCTCCAATCCCAAGTCCCCAACTCCTGCAGCACACGGCGATGTCTTGCATCACTCACAGCAGGAGTCAGAGACTTTCAGGAGTGATAGGACCAGCAATCCTTGTGGCCCATTGCGGTGGGTGCCTCTGCTCTCCATCACAAGGAAGAAATGGTCCAGGTCCAGAGCTGATTGGAGGTGGCAAAAGAGGAGCAAGGGCTGAGGGCAGAAAAGCTTATCCCAACTGGGACACATCTCCGACAGCCAACATCACTGACGTGGGGAGAAGATGATGCCTTAGGAGAAGCACAAGAAGCAACACCATTGCTGACAGGTGAAAACTCCAAAATTAGGGCTATTTAGATAAAAATCTCACTAGAGGCAAATACTGTATGAAATTTGCTGAAGTCTGCTCACCACCCACTCTACTCTAGCCATCTTCCTTTAGGAAATTACAGCCAGCAGGGATTTTCTCTGTCTCTGTCTGGTAAATATGAAATCTGTTGACTTCATTAGGTTAAGTAGTTGATTTTTTTAGCTTTAAACTTTTCCTTGATTGTTGTAAAAAATAATAATCTGTGTCATCTTCAATTCTTGAAGAGTTAGCAATATATAGCTTATTTTTAATAAAAACAATGGTAGGTAAATTTAGTCAGTAAATATGTCTGTTGTTTTAGTAATGAAGCAGTTTATTTCACTTGCTCAACCCTTTCCATTTCTTCTCCTTTTACCTGTTAATCACACCATATTTACAACTCAAACGTCATTTTTTCCATTAATCCTTTTATGAAACGTTCATGGGCTGTGAATGGACTTTTCCCCCCTCCTGGTACCCCACATCTCAGGGTCCACACTGTGCAATGTGCCACTTTTCTTTGAGTTGCATTTCTGGGTGTGCCTGATTGATCCTATCACTTGCACCTTTAGCTTCCAAAACGCTACACTTAGTGGCTTAAATATGACAGATAATTTTTTATTCTTTAAAAAAAATAAAGAAAAACAAAAAATAAACTTCATTTTAAAATGAAGTAAAATACTTTAGCAAATGAAAGGACCAACACTCTGTGTAAGGGCTGATTCTAGGGTCAGGGCAACAATGATGTAAAGTGGGGACCTAGTAAAGGGGACTTAGATACTAAATGGAAGGTGATAGTGTGAAATAAATGTGGAGCAACTTGAGAAACAAAATAAATACATGCAATAACTCATATCACTCAGTAAAAATCTCCAAGTCCTCACTGAGAAAAATGTGTGATCAATAAATTAACATTGCAGAAACAAAGCACTTTCTTACAAAAATTCCAACAATATTTAGAAGAAATGATAGAATTACAATATTGCTACTGTACATTGGCAACTACTACAGTAGTAAACATTTTAGATAAGAATTCTCAAGTATGCTAAACCACCAGGGCTGAATTATGATGAACAATGAGGCAAGTACTTAGTCTCAATGGTCTCCTTACAAGATCATTAAGATGGAATATATACAAGTCTGGAATGTAATTCAGTGGTGCTGCACCTGCCTGGCATGTGCAAGGTCCTGAGTTCATTCCACAGTACAAGAAATAAAAGAATATATATATATATATATATGTGTGTGTGTGTGTGTGTGTGTGTGTGTGTGTGTGTGTATGTGTGTGTGTGTATGTGTGTGTGTATATGTGTATAAAGAATATATATTGTAATGAAAAATCTGAAAAATGTGACCTTGATCTATTGATTAAATTAATGTTACTTATTGTCTTAACTTGAGCTGCTTTATAAAATACTACAAGCTATATGAATGATGAACAAAATAAATTTACATCTCACAGTTCTGGGATTAAGAAGTCCAGCTCATGGTGTCAGCATATTTGGGGCTGATGAGTAATGAGTAACTTCCTGTTTCCTAGGCAGCCATCTTCTTACTGTGTCTTCACTTGGTGGGACCCTCAGGAGTGACATTCACAGGGGCTACAGTGAACAGGCCTCTCTTATTCTAACCTCTCACTCTCAAGGATCCACACTGCTGATACTATGCAATGTAACCAAGATATATAATTCACAGTGAATATTTAAATAAAAAATTAAGGCTGAGAATTTCTCACTAGTATTTCACCTACTTTGAAAGCACAAGGGCCCAAGTATGATCCCTGATACCACAGAAAAGTAAATAAATAAATAAATAATTACACTAAAAGGCAAGTTACTCCTCAAAATAGCCCAGCTCCCTTTGAACACATTCATTCCATGGTTCTTGCTTCTTTATGAAGCATTTCTGGAGAGTCCTCTTTTGTGAGCATCTTTACAAGGGAGGTGTGATCAAAACTATAGTGCTAACCAAATCCTATGGAATGAAAAGGCAGACTTGTGAAAACAAGACAGTATGCCCTCATTGACCTTGTTCACCAGACCTGGCATGATGCAAAGCCTAGCTCTTCTAGAAAGTAAAAAAGTTCATGAAAGGTAAACATCTTGAATGGAGTTAGGACAACAACATAGGTGATAATGACATTCATGAAAGAGGAACTTCCAGGATTGCTTCAGAAAGTGGCCAAAATGATGGTGTGTGTGTGTGTGTGTGTGTGTGTGTGTGTGTGTGTGTGTATGTGTGTGTTTGATGCAAGAGGGAGTTTTTGGAGGGGAATAATGGCAATGTGCCTTTTACTTTAATAATTCTTTAAAAATTTAACAGTCCCCATATGTCTCAACCACAATCAAGCAAAAATTAAAGGCTAGGATTTCAACTTCTGAGTGGAGGGGTACAAATATCCAGGCTATAGCCCTAAGAAATAACAGAAATCATCAGAGTTCACTGCCTGATGTGACATGCTGAGAATGCATGACTACTTTATATTATTTCTAAAGAAAATGCTAACCATGATTCTCAGCACAAGGACACACTTGGCAAGGCCAAACTGAGGAGCATTCTACAAAATATTTGTATGTGTTCTTCAAAAATGTCAGCCACAGAAGACAAAGATTAGGAACTGTTTGGGACTGAAAAAGCCTAAGGAGACATTGCACAGAAATATACTGTGTGATTGTGAATTGGATTTTGGGCCAGTGTCTCTTTGGCTGTGTAGGATAGCAGTGGGACAATTGGATACACACTTCCTTGCAAGATGATCCTTATGGATTCTTTTTGTAGTTCTTCTGTAGATATGGAGATGGGGAGAATGGAAACTTAAAATGCATGTATGGAAAATTAAGTTGAAAATGAAGTTCATAGCCACTTGGAACCAAGAAATAAGGCAGTCTGACATATTTTCTACTGTTTGTATTGGGAAATAATTTATATGTGTATGTGTTCCTATATTTTATCACTGAGAGGAAGTCAGAGGAAAATTCTAAGAAGAAACCTGCGAGGCAACAGCCCCGCAGTCACATTGTGTATCATTTATCAGAACAGGTGGTTTGTCAGGAATAATGATATTCCAGACTGCTATTCAGCACCCTCGGCACCTGCTACCCTCCTTTCATGGTGAAGCTATGGGAACTGCACACATCAGAGCTCAAGGTCAAATGGCAGAGCTCTGGCTCACTTGGACCCCAGCTGCAAAGGCCTTTGCTTCTTTTTTATGCGACCTCATACTAAGAAAGGCAAATATTCCTGACTTCTCAGCGAAGGCTAGACCACTTGTCCATCAGAAAGTTGAGGAAGTACATGTTCAGAGAAAGTGTGGGAAAAACAGTGGTTCTAAAAGAAAACAGCCAATGTCAACCTGCTTTATGGAAAAGAAGAACTTGATGTAGGACCCAGTAGGTGCAGAATCGAAGACAGAATGGATGTCTTTCTGCACCATGTCATCACAGCCCGTAACAGAGCTTAATGGGCATGGCCCCTGGCAGGCATAAGTGGGCAGCTATCTGAATGACTCTCTCACCCTGGGAGAGATGCTCTCTGACTACATGAGAGTAACCTTGTTTTAATTCCAAGGAGATGAACAGGGCCCCCACCATTAGCCAAAATAATCATTGGGAACTAGAGTTATCTATGATCTTATGGAGCAATCAGATTACCCAACTGAGCTCTGTTTAAATTCATATGCCACAAAGTTGATGGTTATAAATTAAGCACTTTAGTGGGAGAGTTGTTATCCATCTGTAAATAAGCTAAGCACCGGTTCTCAGTTTCCCCATCTGTCAAATAAAAGGATGAGCCTCCAGGTACTCCAAGTCTCTTTATAATCCCAAGCAAATTGTCCTTTGACATGTTTTAGCTTCTTTTATCTGAGTGATAAATTTGTGCTAAAGATGTGTCATGTTATTTGTTACTGTGTTGAAACTGCACTAAGAAATACACTTATGAGCTGCTGCCTTAGCCCCAAGGGTCTGCCCAGGTACAACCTCAGCGCACTAACACAGGCTTCCTAGCCCGTGGGCCTCCATTCTCATTTTGAACTTTACTGGCAACAGCACAAAATGAAAACTGAAAATGACCTCCCCTTGTCAAGAAACTTGTATGTCACCAAGAAGAGGCACTCCAAAAATGGCCAAAAAAAGAAAATCCACAAACTAGAAAAAATTCCATAAATAGAATAGGGATCTATCTTTTCTACATACACTTTTCCTTAATAACATCTTACAGTGTTATCATTTACAAATTTATCACAACAATCATAGAATCCATTTACATTTTTACTATCTTGGGATAACAAGCTCCATATCAACTTTATATTTATTTGTCCTCAATTTACCTCCCATGAGCTACTTTTAGTAGTCTACCAGCTCCTTTTCTTCATGTGACTAGGTTTAGCAAATCAAAGTTGAGAAACAAAATATAGTGTACTGGAAATTAGCCACGTCTGATTATGTACAAAGTAAGCTTAGTTATAAATATGGGAATGCATAAACATTAGATGTATGGAACTTTTCCATCAAACATATTCTCACAAAAATCTATTAGAAAAATTTCAAGCAAAGATAAAAGAAGTAAGCTTATTTTTAACATAAAAGGGCCACTTGGTTACAATTGCAGACTGTACAGTGGAAAGGAGTTAGAATCAATAGCTCTGGGAGTGAACTAAATGTGACTATTGATTTTTGATCAGCCCATGACAAGCCCTCAAAGACCATGAGACACATAACTGTAGGTGGAGAAGTGCACACTGTAGCAGTGAAGGCTACCTCACTGCTTGTTTGGACTGTATTCTCTTTCCTTCCTTATAATTGTGTGACAATAAGAAAATTACTTGGCCTCTCTGTACTTCAGTTTCTTTGTCTATAAAATTCAGAAATAATAAAACCTGCTGCCCTGCATTTTTGTAAGGTTTCATGAAGTTTAGATATGTAAAAATCTTAGAGTGTGTCTATGACTTGATGACTACCAAGTATTGGCTGTTATAACTAGAGTGAAGTACTAAATAAATATTCATTCTCTTCTTTGCTTTCTTCTACAAATAGCTCTGCTATTTTCTGGTTCCAAAGAGGCTGACATTTGTATCATGCAAATGAGGGCTGCTACATATGCGTATCAGCTAGCTTCATTGTTTAGCTAAATAATCACAACCGACTTTTAAGTAGTAAAGACTTTGGACTAAATAATTTCCAGATCATCACAATCACTCACACAAGGGACAGACTGCCTTCCTTTGTGTGAGTCTTTAAGAAAAGACCGGTTCCTTGTCTAGTCACTCCTTAGGAAGTTCATCTGACCAGCCCATGGCATTTCACAGGGGGAGAAAGAAAGACACTGAGCAGAAATGAGACATGGAGTTTTCTGTGCTGCCCTTTTAACTCGTGAATTCAAAAAGGACCTGAAACTGCAAAGTGTGTGTCATAGTAGTGTATGAAAGTACTTGCACACACACTCGTGTGTGTGTGTGTGTGTGTGTGTGTGTGTGTGTGTGTGTGTGTGTGTGTGCTGGAAAGCTTTATTTCTGTTAAGGTCTTTTTGTTCATGTCATTGTGACCTATTGCTGGAGGACTGACTGCCCAGCATAGGGCAGCACTGGGGCCAGTCTCTCAGAAACACTGACACGATCTGTATACTCTTGCCCAGGGCTATGACCAGGTGCTCCAGATCTGTGGACCATGTAGCAGGCAGAAGGCCTTTCAATTTCATTCACAGCCTTCGCCAGGTGCTATGCCAAATCACTCTGTTGCAAGGTGATTCAACTGTCCAGGCTTCTCGGCTTCTTGTGTCTGTGCTTGGGATGTTTCCTGACTGAATGTGTTCAGTAAATACTCCAGACTGGGATGAGCTTTACATAACAAGGAATAGAAGGTAGTGAAAAATATCATAACTCATGGGTCCCTGTGTGAATGGACTACAAGTTTGTGCCTTCCTAAAATTTCCTAACTCCTAGAAAGATTATATTTGAAGTTAGGGCTTTTAAGGAGAAATAAGGTCAATTAAGTGAAAAAGTTGAGTCCCTGATCCAGTAGGAACAGTGTCTTCATAAAAACAAAACAAAACAAAACAAAAAAACAAAGACCTTATGTGCACCCATGTTTATAGCAGTTCAACTTGTGATTGCTAAATCTTGGAAACAACAGAAATAACCATCAACTGGAGAATGGATAAAGAAGATGTGGTTCTTTTATAGAACGGAGTATTACTTTGCCATAAAAATGATAAGATTGAGTCATTCATACTCAAATGGATGTTCCTTCAGAACATCCTCATGAGTGAAATAAATAGGTCACAGATGTGTAAATATTGTATCTTTTCTCTGGTATGAGAAAATAAAGATGTAAATGAGTTCTAGAATATAAAGTAGATATTGTGAAATGGGAAATATTTGAAAGGAAATGGGGTGTAGGGATAAGTAGAGAAGAGAAAAATAATGTGATGGTAATAAAAAACAAAAACCCTATGTAAATAGGGATTGGGGGCTATAGGGTGGGTAGGGGAATGGGAGAAAAACTAAAAATTACCCCAACTTACACTCTGAGGCTACGCACTGCATAGGGATGTAGCAAGAAGATGGCTATCTGAAAGCCAGAAAATGGGTATTTATCCTAAATTGTATTTGCCAAGACCTTTATTCTAGTTCTGAGTTCTATGAGAAAATGAAATATTTCTACTCCATCTGTGGCATTTTGTTACAATAGCCTGAACAGACTAATACGACGCGGGCTCCACATTGTCACTCAGTGGGTCTCTACAGTCACACCTGAGGACAGTCTGAACTTTTCTTTTCCTCCCTTTCTGGATACACATCTGCCACCTTCCCTGTGCTTTCAGGAGTCACCTCTAAATAAACCACCTCTATTAAAATGCAAGTACACAGACCCTGAACACACAATTGAGAATTTATAATTGGGATCACTGGACTTTGCAAAGGCTACATGGTATCACTGACGGCTTCCTGTATAAGAGGAAGTGTGCTTATGGAAAGGATAAGATCACTCAAAAGGTTTTTGGTCTGTCTGCCTAGTGATTGGTTTACTTCAGCTTCTCTTTACCACTCTCTGCCTTCCTTTGGATAAGGAAATATATACAACTGAATTCCTCCTGTATAGAACACTCAGCCCAGGCCCATGGTACAGAGCAGTTACCATAAGTCATTAAATACCATAAGAATCATTGTCTTTGAAGATCTTTCAAATGCAGAGATTTAAAAGTTAGATCTCAAGATTACCCTCCACTTATATATGATACCATAGCTTTCTGAAGTGTGTAATCCATGAGTTTACTGGTGCCTGATTTATAAAGATAGTACTTTCATGTGAATGATGGCTGGACTCCTCAGTAGAAGGAAATCTCAATTAGTGCCTGTGAGTAATGGACTTAGTTTTCTTAGTGTCCTATCACCATGGTTTTAGATACACTGCTTTGAGCACTTGAATATAACACTACAATAAAGGCAGTAAGGTTTACATTACTTAACAGCATGTGTGATGTACCAGTTGTCTGGTAAAGAGATATGGAATCCTATAAGAATGTTACTCAAGAAAATAGGTGATTTTGGTTTTCAACACAGGGGAAGCCTGGGCCAATTTCTCTGCCAGTCATATTTTTCCAGACCATTAATCTGCTATAAATCAGTTAAATCAATCTCCAGAACCACTTTGGTCCCTATAATTTTTATTTACATAATTCATCAATTAAAAATATCAGAGGAGAAATAATTTGTTACTCCAAAGCACATTCTCTTAATTCTCCATCCAGAAAATTGTATCCTATAAACTTCAGGCTTAACTGGGCTTTGAATAAATTTGTTGGTCAGTCAACTAAGGAATAGTGTTCATTTTGTTAGGGGGTCTCTTTTCTGTCCATGACTTGTTATCTGAAATACGTTAACTTTAATTCTTATTTCACGACATAATCTTGCAAAATTACTGTTTCTAGACCTTTTCTCACCTATATATTGGTATTATCAATAATAATTCTTATTACTAGAGATTGCTGTAAGAATAGGAAAATGTATATAAAATGTCTTTAAAACATTCACTCCATGATGGACATTTTTAGTGCTATTTCTTCTTCTTTGCCCACTTACTATGTGTTTGAGTTTGTACTGCCGTTGCTCTATCAAAAGACATGATACTTATTGCTCGATAAAGAAAAGAGATTGTTTAGCTCTCAACTTTGGAGATTGAAAATCCAGAACTAGATGACTCTTTCTGTTTGATCTCTGGTTGGGGTCTCTGTGGCTGTTTCACAATGGTAGAGAAGTGGAAGAGGATAGGCCATGTGTACATGGGGCCACATGTGTGCAGCAGTCTCACTTTTAAACAGCTCACTCCCACAGCTCTCATCTGATCCTATGAGAGGCAGAACTTCCACTAGACAGCACCGCCCTCCATGACGACAGTGCCTCCATGGCCCAATTACTTCCCACTACATCTAGCTAAGCTCCACTTCTTAAGTGTTCCAAGTTTCCTGAAACCATCACTGGAGTCCAAGGTTTCAGTCTTGAGCTTTTGTAGGACACACTCCAGAGCATACTGGGCCATAGCAGCACCCATACTGCTACATTTTACATTTTGTGTCTGGGTGAGAAATAAAAATTGAACATTCTAGATACTGTCTTTCACAGGATCTCTTGCAGCTAGGCCTAAGATAACACACCTAAGCTTGGCCAATTAAGTACATACCGTATACTTGACCAATCGGATTCATATGCTCAGATTTGACCTGGGATATTTGATGACACAGGGGTGGAACCCTGGAAAACACTTCCACTGGGCTAAACTGACAACAGGAAGACTTGGTTTACTAGAGCACCGGGGAGATCAACATCAGCAGCAGTCTCTGGTATCCACTGTTCACAGTAAGCAGCTGTGTTTTCAGCAGAATTGTTCCAAATTAGTATTTTGGCTATTATTCTGACAACGTAACCTTCAGCTCATTTTCCATACCTGGTTCTCTAATCTTATTGGCAAGACTGCAAGTGACTTCATCCCTGTTGTTTTCAATTGCCTTCATAAAAGTGTGATCTATTTGACTCAGATACCTATTGTATTGTTTACATATGTTTATGTGTAAAAGAACTGCTTTTAGGGTCTGACAATGAGAACCAAAATGTAGGTGAGAATGATCAACTCTTCATTATAGAAGTGAGATATAGTAAGCAGAAATCTATATAAAATAAATGACAGACATGAGGATCGATAGTTGAATATCAATCTCTTTTCCAAGGGATCCTTAACTTCCAGCCATGGTAGCTAAAACATATCTAATCTTAACTTCAACTAGGTCCTTCTTACTGTTCATGATCTTTACTAAAGTATTTGCTGACCTGTTTCAGCAGGCTTTACTAGTCTACACTACAACTGATCCATTTTGAGTGGGCCTATATATTTTTGTGTACTCACACACAAATCCATAGAATGTTTAAATCCTGAGTTTTTCTGTTTAACAGTGTAAAGCTACAACGAAAGGATTAAACACCAGCATAAGCCTGGCCTGCCAGGTTTTCTATTAAAGAGAATATGGTGGTGAGGGTAGAGTGTCAACTTGATTGGCTTTAAGGCCTGCCCCAGGGATTACTAAAGCAAAATTCTAGGTATGTTAGAGATGTGGCCTTGGGGTCCATGTCTGGTCCATTGCCCTTTCTCTTGAGCACTGTCCCCTGCTCTGCTTCCTGGCCACCACGAATTAGATATCTGTTATGTCAAGCCCTGGGAGTCATGTGACCATGGACTGAATCCTGTAAACTATGAGAAAAATTAAATCTCTCCTTTTATACGTTCTGGGTGTCGGGTATTGAGCCTCAGTGATGAGAAATATGACTAATGTAGAAATTCTGAACCAATAGATCAGAAGCCACTGCCTAATTCAACTCTACTTACACAGTTTTTTTTTTTTATCTCTTTGGTATCTAACTTTAATGTCTTGGCTTCAACTTCAATTTGATTTTTAGTTTGCAGTAGATTCATTGATATGTACACATACACAAACTATACCGAATTTGCTTCATTTGCACTTTATCAAATATCCACCATTAAAAATTTTTGCTATGTACTATTTTATATATACAAGGAGAGACAAAAAAAGATACAGGGAACATTTGCATATTTAACTTTCTTTTCTGCCTGCTGCATGTGACTTGTTTATCTCTATTCATGCTGGCATTTGAAGCACATATTTCACTGGGGAAGTTCAGATCAGCCTGCTTTACTATTTGTAGCAGAGATTTTATACTATAGCTTGTTTAAAAGATCCATTAGCAACTTCTCAATCTCCCGAGAAAGAAATATGTTACAGAAGTTCAGATAACAGGTTGGAAACTTAAACTGGTTTTTCAGATCAATAAACAAACGGAATTATTTCTATAATTTGTGCATGTTCATGTATGCAGTCACTGGTTGATTAATGTCTTTAGTTCAGTAACTATGCTATTATTTTATTTGTATTTATTTAAAAATTTATTGTTCTTATTTTGTATTTTAAGTATCTATTGATGTATTACAATAGGAATCCAACCTTAGCTACACGAAAAGAAGAAAGAGAGAAAATTGAAAAGAAGTAGAAACAAAGTTTTGTGCTTAAGGGAAGTAGAAGAATGGGGAAAAAAAGAAGCAAGATATATCATATATTGGTATAAATTCCTTATGATGAATATTATCGTTATGTATACTACAATGTACTAATAAGTATATTGCTAAAAATTATTTTATTATAACCAGGGCCACTAGTAACTGCTAAATTTGTTTCTTAGCATCTAGAATTTTAGCTAAAAGAGATGTAATAGCAAGATGGTGAATTAAATGTTGGGCTCTGACATTATTTGAGGACAAATGCACATATATGTTTCCTGGTGGTTTCTGCCTCAGGTCTGGGCTCCTTCATAGCATGGCTGCTCCTAGAAAGCCCCCCTGCCCACATGAGGACCAGGTTCCAGTGCTAGTAATTCTGTAAACAAGGCAGGTGCTGAGTGCCCTCTCTCATTCTGTCATAGCCTTGGAAGTCTTCATGTCTGCCACATTGCATTAGTCACAACTGGCCCACAAGCTGTGAGGAAGGGTGTCAAAATTTCAGAGCATTTTTTCTAACAACAGTCCTACATGTCTTTTCTATAGCTGGTCCCTTCAGTACCTCCTAACAAGGACAAGCAGGGAAGGGCAGAGAAGCAGCCTAGAAGCACACTTGTATCTTTCCTGCCAGCACTGGCCTTCAGTTTTCCCATGACTATCTCTACTTTGGCTCTTCTTGGAGCTCCATGTGGATTACTGACCTGGAATCCAACCTCTGACCCTAACTCACACCTAATTCTGTTTCTGTCAATGGCCCCTCAGACTCAGGTGTTCAAGGCTTGCCTGAGGGGTCACCCACAGTCATTTCCCCCTTTCCTGGTTTCCTCAGCCTCTGTGTGAAAGGGCACAAGGACTAGATACAGCATGAAAATGAAAGAAAAGAAGAAGGCAAAAATCTTCAAGGAAGTTCTGTACACATTAGTCACATCGATTTAAGGTGTGTTCCTCAGCGTTAACAGCAAGGCTGAGCCTCTGGACTCCATTTGGCCAAATGTTTCCATTTTAGTAACAGAGATTAAGCGTGAAATTGATAAAAAGAAATCACAGAAGAGCGCAACACAGGGGCTACATGAGGCAACCAACTACATCAAATTTGTAAATTGAAAAACTAATTATTTTTTTAAATGTTGATTTTCCTAGTTCACTTGAAACCAACATCAATAAAGCACCCAATCAGTTCTAAATGACAGGTTTGGAGATTTTATTGCAGTTGAGATATTGTGTTTATCATTTATCATGTGTCTATATTTTGGAGGAGAAAATCAGCTTACTAACAAATGTTTATTTTCTTAGATATGTCTTATCTGAACTATCACCAAAGTCTACATTATAGTATGGAATTACACATTTTATTCTTATTTTCCGGTTGATACACATGATCTTCTCTCTCTTCAGGAGTCTGGCATTAACAAGTCTATGGGTTTTGGGGTCAGAAACTAGAATCTACCAGATCCTATCAGAAAAATCTGCTGTATAATTCCCTGCATCCTCACACAGCATATGCTGCAGCACAGAAATCCTGTATTCTCAAAGTAAACACAACTGAATCCATATAACTCCTATATGAAGCCAAATAACTTGTTTACCTTATTTAATGAGCTGTGGTCAAAGGACAGTCAATGGCTTTATCATAAATTAGGCAAGCATTTGATGGCAACTCTTCAAAGCAGCATGCCTTCATGAATGGATTGACAACTGAACAATTTTCCTGCTGAGCTTTAGAAATAGTGCCAGCTCAGCAAGACACCGGGTGGATGACTGAAGGCCACCTGCTGCCAGTTCCGACTTCACTGTGTGGAAAAACCAGCCTTCTAGTGGATTACCGCTGCTGGTGAGGGAGACAATTGCCTCTGCACGCGCTGATTGTGGTTAACTGGTCAGACGGGCTTCACTTACTGGATCTCAGAAAATTCATACAGGTAAAAAGATGTCAAGTGACAGGAAGGGGTAGGAGCGGATAGCGACAAGGGAGAACCTGGCTTGGCTTTTTGCAAAGTAAATCAGGGTAAAACGTCCATTATGCAACAGAGGCCCTTTTGAAAAGTGTCTTTTAGTCAAAAGCATGACACTTGGACTCCTGAGAGGACCAAGGGCTGTTAATCTTCTAGGAGCCATAGCTTTTTCCTTTTGGGTGCATTAGAAAAATGTATAAATAACTCTAAAATTTAAAGATGTTTTTATTTTAGAAAAAGTCTGTCATTATATAGTCTAGGTGGTTAGACGTTAATTTTTTTAATTGAAATCTTTATTGGTACATTACATATACACATCAAGATTGCACTCAACAGTGAGAATTTGTACCAGTACATGACACAACCTAATTCTCATTTTTCCCATAGTAAAACCTATAGTCACAGTCAGTGCAATCTTTGCAATTTTTGGTTTAACAACACAGTCCATATATATCCTCTACTTTTTGAGTAAGTATCACTATTAATAAAGGGAGAATAGCCCATCTATCTTAGGTACACATGTATAAGTTTATGAACTTTTGGACCATTTTTAATTTTGGATATTTAAAATCCAAACAGATTATTATTCCTGATTTTTCATTATCATGGACAAGAGTTAATGCATTTTTTCTCATAGAGTTTTTTTTGTTGTTGTTATTATTGTTTTTTTGTTTTGTTTTGTTTTGTTTTGTTTTTTGGCAAAAGATCCTGGAACTGAGATTACTAAAGGAAAAAAAAAAAAAGGCATGAATCTTGTCTTTCAGATGCCCAAGTGACTTCTTGCAGACTGACACAGCACAAGTCATGCCTTTCCCACCCCCAAGATACCCCTTAGGAAATCCATGCAGAGCCAGCCCACTGGACAAGATAGGCTCATCCTGCTGGGCATTCTGATTTGCAGTCCTCAGGGAGAAGGCTTTATCAAAGATTAGTCCAAAGGAATCTCAGTGGGAAAAAGTAACAAACTCACTCTTCTGCCTAAGTTGTTGCTTAAGAAGTCAAATAGGCAAATAAGGATGGAATTATAGCAACAAAATAATGATGCAGATCCAGGTCCATTGTCATACTGGAGAGGCTGAGGCAGGAAGATGGTTTATACTGAGGAGTCAGGTTTAGCCTGAGCAACACGAGGAAATCTTGCCTCAAATCAAATCAGATCATTTCACTAAAATGATACAATGGATTTCTGACTTCTAATATTTAAGATAAATTCCCTAAAGCAAGTTAATAACTTGTAGATTTAGAGTTTTCAAAGAATAAAAGCATAAAAGGTATTAAATAAAGACAAAAGAAGAAAGAAATTTAGACAAATATAAAGAGTGTGGTTAAAAACTACAGTGAATGGCCAGATGTGGTCTACATCTGCAGTCTCAGTAGTTGGGAGGCTGAGACAAGAGAATTGCCACAAGTTCAAGGCTAGCCTGAACTACACAGCAAGACCTTGTCTTAAAAACAACAACAAAAACACTACAAAGAATGTTTCCATTTAAGAAAGAGCTGTTAGAGTAAGAGATACATCGCTATTAATTTTGTGAGTCTTCAGTTGTGCTGTCAGCAGTGCCTGGATATCCTGAATGAATTCAAAACGTTAGCTTTCATGGTCATTTTTAGTTTGGAGAAGAACCATAAGTCACATAGTGTCATACCGAGTGAAGAAAGTACATGTGCTGCCACAGCAAGAATGTAACCATTGAATAAAGTGGAGGAGGATCCCTTGTAATGTTTTAGTAGACCTACCTTTCCATTGGATGGCACACAGCAAGAGCACTCAGCGTTTTTGATCACACCTCTCCAGACCCTCCAAAGGAAGGACTTCCAGAACTTCAGAAAGTAGTAACGATCCTGGAATAAGTGTGGTGAAAGTGTGAGGAAATATTCTTAGGGGAACAAATGGCCGTGTGTCTTTTTCTGTAATAGTTTTTAAAAAAATTTAGACATCCACCATATATTATGATCACTCCAAATACAAAAACAGTGGAAAGCATAAGTAAATACTATGACTACATTCATGAAAATTGATAAAAATAGATTGACTACTGATATATCTAATAAAAATAGGCAAAATAGCAAATGAACTATTTAAAGGACAATGAATATGAAAGAGATAAGAGTATGTTAATAAACTACATTAAATTTGAAAGCAGCTGTGATATGAATCTTTTAATTCTTTTGTGTATATACATAGTAGAGGAAAGGCTGAGTCAAATGGGACCTCCAATCCTAGCTTTTTGAGGAATCTCCACACTGATTTCCACAGAGGTTGTACACATCCACCAGCAATGGATAAGAGTTCCTTTTTCTTCACAGCCTTGCCAACATTTGTTGCCGGCTAATTCTGAAATAGCAGCCATTCATTGTGGAGTGAGATGAAATCTTAGTGTTGTTTTCATCTTCATCTCTCGAATGACCAGTGATGTTGAGCATTTCTTCATGTATTTCTTAGCTGCTCTTCTTCCTCTGAAAAGTATCTGTCCATTTCCGAAGCCCATTTTTGAATTGAGTCTTTAAATCTGGGTGGGTTGATTTTTTAAGCTCTTTATTTATTCTAGATAGCAGCTCTTTGTCTGATAAACAGCTGGTAAAGATTCTTTCTCATTGGTTGCCTTTTTGTTCTGTTGGTGGTTTCCTTTGCTGTGCAGAAGTTTTTAAAAGAATGAGATCCCATTTGTTGATTTCTTCTGCCTATTCTTGTGCTATAGAGGTTTTATTAAGGAAGTCTTTCCCTAAGCGAATGTCTTCAAGAGTTTTACCTAATCTGTTTTGCAGCAGGTTTAGTGTGTCTGTTTTAACATTTAGGTCTCTTATCCACTTTGATTTTAGCTTGTTACATGGTGAAAGATATAGGTCTAACCTTAGCCTTTGGCAAGTTAAAGCTCAGTTTTTCCAGCACCATTTGTTAAAGAGGCTATCTTTCCTCCATTGAGGATGTTTGGCTCTTTTGTCAAAGATGAGGTGACTCAGTGTGTCTGGAGTAATTTCTAATCTACTCTACTGATCCTCAGGTCTGTTGCTTTGCCAGTACCATGCAGTTTTTATCCCAGTGGCTTTATAGTATAATTTCAGGTTTGGCATCATAATACCCCCCACATATGCTTGTTGCTTAGAATTGCTTTTGCTATTCTAGGTCTTTTGCGGTTCCAGACGAATGTTTAAATTTTTTTCTCTAGATCTGTGAAATACACAAAAGAATGAAAAGAATCATATCAGAGTGACATATGTGCACCCATGTTTATAGCAGCTCAGTTTGTGATAGCTAAATCTTGGAAACAACCAAAATGTTCATCAACTGAAGAATGGATAAAAAAGATGTGATTCTTTTATAGAATGGAGTATTATTCTGCTATTAAAAATGGTAAGATTGAGTCATTCATACTCAAATAGATGTACCTCCAAGGCATCCTCTTAAGTGAAATAAACAGGTCACAGATGTGTAAATAATGTATCTTTTCTCTGGTATGAGAGAAGGAAGACATAAATGAGTTCTAGTATATATAGTTGATATTGTGAAATAGAGAATATTTAAAATGAAGGAGAGTGTAGGGGTAAATAACAACGGGAAAAAGAATGTGATGGTAATTTAAAAAATGAAACAAAGCTCATGTATGTAAGGAGTGGGAGGTTGCAGGGTGGGTGGGGGAAGGGGAAAAACGAGAATCAAGTCAGGTTATATTCTGGTACAAACTCTCAATGCTGAATGCAATGTTCATGTGTATTCACAATGTATCAATAAAGATTTGAATTTAAAAAATTGAAAGCAACAATGATCCATATTCTACTGAAAATGAACACAAATCCTAAGCAGACATTTGACTTACAAATGAGATATTTACTACTTTAGACAAAATTATAATGTCATTTTTGGATTGCTTCAGATATAGAATAATAATCTCTTTATGACACAAACATTTTGGTGAAATCTATGGCAGACATAAGATTAGATGACAAAATTCTTCTTGAAAATTAATTTCACTGTGATTCTTAAACTTGGAGAAAATAACACAAGATTTTGAACATGTAATGTCTGCAAACTGTTCATTTTATAATTCTAATTGATGAAAGCAGGAATCAAGATCGTGTACACAGTATAATTTCAATCATGTGAGGAAAACAAAACCACACATTACAAAAGATAGAATTGGAGAGAAAATGTCAAAATATTTAGAATGGTTCATTCTGCATTTTAGTGTGTGATTCTATTTCATCATACTCTTTCAAGGTTTCCTAATTGTCTCTGAATTGACGAAGCAGGAACTGTTATGGCGTGAATTATGTCTGCCTTCAATTTGATAGGTGGAAATCCTAAGCTCTGTTATCTCAGAATGTGACTGTACATGTTTGGAGACAAAGCATCCAAGAGGAGATCACTGTCGAGTGGGGAATCTTAAGCCAATGTGACTGGTGTCCTATAGGAAGAGTAAATCTAGACACAGACATTTGCAGAGGGAAGACATGGAAAGACAGGAGAAGATGGCAGAGGCCTGGAAGAGACCCTCCTTTTCTGGCTCTCAGAAAGAACCAGGCCTACTGACACCTAATATCTGGCTCACAGCTTCCAGAAACTATTCTTTATATAGTTATAAAAATACATTTCCTTTGATTAGACCACCTTGTCAAAACAGCTTTGCCCAAGGAATAGAGTCATTCTTCCTCTCTCCATTCCCTGCCTTCCTCCTCCCTCCCTTCCTTTCTTTCTTGGCCATCACATTGGTGTACACCTTCAAACAATTTTAAAGCATGTCTCACTTCTACCTGCAGGTTTTTAGTATACTACTCATCAATAACTTGATTGAATGGTTGGAGAGGTGTTGTGGAGTTCAGGGACCTGTATTGGTATTTTTAAAATTTGTTCTTCAAGTAATAAAGATGAGAAGAAAGGAGGGTGAGTAATTAAGTGTCAATAAGAACGGGTCACTACCCCTCCCCCCAGTTAACTCTTCTGGAGCAAAGCTGAGTTACTCAGTGGTGTCAAGTTTTTACAGCTGTTCTTTTTAGTTATAAAAATACCTCTGCTCTTAATATTCATGAAGGAAAATAATGTAACATTGCTAGGCAGAAACTCTAATGTGCAAAGCTCTTTTTGTCCCTCTTGAATTGATTACTTTTATAATTCAAATCTTGGAAACACAAATATTTTATAAAAGACTCTCATGGAAAGAAAATTTGGTTTTTCATAGAAAGAGTGTCTGACAAGGGACCAGACAGGCTGTTTATAGCCCGCAGCATTTCTAATCCCATCAGAGGACCAGGTGGGTGGCTTTTATTCGAATTGATACAAACTTCACTTCCACAAATGCATGCTGTCTTGAACTCTTTCTCCAAGTCTACCATTTTACTGTCCCATGTTTTATAATGGCCTATTGGCAAAGGTATCCTTCTTCACTCTGCAGAAAATCACCAAGGTGAGCAGCCAGCCAGGGGCACTACCCCTGACATATACTGCACAGGGGATGGCTGAGTGGAGCCCAGGAGTAAGTGCTCCATGCAGCAGGAACACAGGTATCTGGCAGCAGCTGACATTAGAATATTCCCCTATGACTGAAAAAGGAAAGTGCATTTCTGCGGGCTCTAGAACCCTCTAAGTCTTTAAAATGTTGGTTCAAAATATTGTAAAGCATCCTGTTCACCAAATAAGTCACTTCTGTGAGAGGGATGTAGCTGCCACTCATGGAGGAGAAAGCCCTCTGCTCTGAAGTCAGAATGTCCTGGCCCTGCATGTCACTTCCGGGCACCCCCAGAACTTCTGGGTTGTGTGGACCCAGCTTCAATGTTTCCAAAGTTCTTCTACTATTTTCAGGGTAAATGGAGTTTCCTGCAGAGATCTGGCACATGTCAGAATTTTAATAAATGTTAAGGCATTGCAAATATAACTAAGAAAATCTAAGAATTAGACAATATAGAAAAAGTAGTGGACAATATTTTACACTCATTTAAAACAAAAACTTATTTAGAATACAGAGACTCATAATAGTTTACCATTATGAAATGCAACATGATGAGGTATGGTAGAATGTGGGAATGTTTAAACTGTTAAAAATTCATTAAAATAAGGGATTTTGTTTATCTTCCTCTTAGATGCTCCTCCCTCTGGCTTATTTTGAACTCACTTATCCCAATGTTCTGATCACTTTCTGGAAGACTTTTTCTTGAGTGCCTTTACGAAAAGTGATAAAAACAGAGTGAATACCACTGCAAGTGCCATGCAGTGGAAAAGCAGACAGGGAAGACCATGACAGTGTGTCCTCATCCACCCTGTCCTCTTGATGCGGGCAGTGTGACTTCTGGCTTTTCTCAACAGTCAAGATGTCCATAAAAGGTACATTTTCTGAACTGATTCAGGACACTCACGCAGCACAACTGAAAACCCGAAAGAGGACTTCCAGAGCTGCTTCCAAAATTGGCCAGAGCAGTGGAATAAGTGCTTTCAAAGTGAAAGGGAGACTTTTAGGGAGATTAGTGGCAATGTGTCTCTTAATGTAATTAATTGCTTTAAATATTCAACCTATTTTTAAGCATATTTCACATTTTATTTATTTTTAATTGTGATGGAAATACACATAAAGATTTACTTTCTAAACATTTTAAATATGTTGTGCAGTTGGTCATAGGGACATTCATGTTATTATGTAACTTTCATTACCATTTGACTCCAGAACTTTTTCTCTGTCTTGCAAAATTGAAATGTTATATCCACTGAATAGTAATAATAATCATCATAATAATAACTTTAATAATAATAGCAATAATAAAAATTTAAATAATAATAAAATTAAATAATAACTCCATTGTGAAATGAGGAAAACTATCACTATTTGTAGGTAATATAGCATTGATATGAAAAACCTACAGTGATATGCCAAAATTATAAACAAGTACCACTGAAATAACCGGACATCAACAAAGCTTAGAAATCAATAGAATTATAAGGTATATATGACATTCAACTAGAAAACCTCTGACAAATGGACTTCCATTCACAAAGCAAAAACTGTAAAACATTTGGAAGGGAACTTGTTGAAAGATGACAAGCATTTTATATATAACAAAGTTTTCTTAGGAAAAGTTAATCATTCCAAAAGTGAAGATTCATGTTTTTGAAGGAGACAGACTGTGTTCATTCATACAATTTAAAACAATTCCAATCAAAATGCCAGCTTTATTTTAAGTTTTTGGGACATGGTACTCAAAAGATAATTAAAAGTAAGATCAATATGGTACTAAAGAGCTGAAAAGATGTGAAATAATCTACTAAATGTTATGAAACCAAAAATAATTGAGCAGTGGTACTGGCACTAAAACTAAAAATAAGAATTCTTAGATCAATATAGAAATATTACAGAAATACTTAACATTTAAATTTTAAAAATGAAAAAGTATTAATTAATAATAACAAAACAGCACAGTGAAGGAAGCAGAATAAATTTAGATGGATAGATTATGCTATGCACCAAAATAAACTCTGGCTGTGTTAAAGAATAAAATAGATTTTAAGTTTTAAAAATATACTCAAAGTAAAACAAAAGAATAAGTAAGTAATTGGCAAAGTGATCACTAGCTTTTCAATATGAGCCTCGAGAGAACATCAATAAATGAATGATCCCTTTACATACACAAAATATTAAAATACCCTAATCTAGTAATGGAAATAAGTCATAGATTTAAAAGTACATGACATGTAAGCACCTGCATTAAATTTGACAGAGCATTAATATGTGCAACACATTAAGAGGTCATTCTGTTTTGTGAAGAACCAGAAAGACTGCACAGATAAATGTGCCAGATAGAAATAGGTGATCTTTAGTGAGTGTTTCTATTGAGCCAAGCTCTGCTGTTAGCTTGTGGGAATCACCACAAGTCTATATCATGAGAAGATATTAATATCTCCTTTTTCCTGACATTTCCCCACCTGTTCTAACAGACATAGAAAGCAAAGTCAGGATTAGAATCCGCGGCCTGCCTCTGGAACGTACGCTGTAATCACTACTCTTGTTTTCTCTTTCAGACACTCCAAAACATTAAGCAGCATAGATGGCCGAAAGAGTTTTACAGTTATAGCTGCTAGATTCTCAAGTGGGGAAAAAAGAAGTAAAATAACCACCAGCAGTGTGGTGCTTTGAACACAGTATTGTGCAGATTAGCAATGGGGACCATGTTTTGGTGGTCATGTTAAAATTTGCAATAATAACAAAAATGATTCAATAAATCACAATTCAATAAATTCATGTAATTCTTTTTTTTTTTTTAAGCAGCATATATGTGTCAGTTAATCCTAGTTGTCAGCTAAACTAAATTAAAACTCCTGGAGAGTAGACTATGGGAATGCTATAATGCAAGATGATCATAGCTAAATGTGCTCTTGATGGGTGGGGCCCGGTCGGAGCAGCAAGGCCACCGGAAGTGCCTCCTGGCAGGCATCTTCTCCTGTGTCCTTTTCCAGGCCACCACGAAGGGAGTAGATTTGCTCTACCACAGCTTTCCACTATTCGATCTATGGTTTGGGGCCAGCAGACCACAGAGAGAAACTACGAGCCAATACATATCTCCTTTACATGGCGGGTATTGGGTACTGTGCCGGGTAACAAGAAAACTGACCAACACAATACAAATACGCATTAAGAATGTTACTGTGTTTATTCCCTCTGATTCAATAATCTCTCTCTCCCTTATTCTTGAAAGCTTACCCTAATTAATGAGAAGGAAGTAAAACTACCATTAATTAACTTCTCAAATATTTATTTGTGCCAATTGCCTGCCAAGTTTAGGGATATTGTCTGGGGATATAAAGATATATAAGAAATGCATTCTACAAACTTTTCATTTTAGCCTTCATTGTAACAGAGAAATGAGAAATAGTGTTAATAGTCAATAGTGAAGAGAAATATTTTGGAAATATTAAAATTATATTCCAACATCACATAAGAAAAAGATCAGAAGTATGGAAAAAAATGGTAACATTTAAAATCTTTAACTCTGTATTTAATTCTGCTGCTATAATATGTATGTATAATAAAAGTCAAGGCTAGAAATGTACATGTAAATATGAAAAGTTGCATTAAAATTTGAAGATTATAGATGGTTTTCATTTTGCCAAAGTAAGACTGCTGTTATAATTTGCTTTTAGTGAAAATCAGAAAGAGAATGATTTTATACAACCCAGGAACAAATGATCTTGGTAGAGATAAATAATAGAATACAAAGGGGCTTGGAGACACGGAGCTCTGTGCAACAGCTCCCAGAATCACAAAGCAGGACTTGCCAGATGTAAAGAAGAGCACATCCCTGCCTCGTACAGACAGAGAGTACCTGTCTTCCTAACCCATGAAGAGATGTCGGTAGGTGGAATAAAAGACTGCAGTGACATCTTGTTCTGTATAACACCGTAATTACTCTGAAATTACTGCCTTCCAAAATCCCACTCACAATAAGTACTTGTTAAGTGTTATCAAGTCCAATTTATTCAGGATTCCCAGGGTCAAGTTTTCAGCATAAAAATGTATTTTAACATACTTATAAAAGTGATAAAGCGCTTCAGGGATTCTCTGTGCTTTTGAATCTCCCTATTACCTCCAGTTATCTGGCCTAATTAGGTGCACTTCAATAGCTGACTTGCTTTGAAATGAGGACCACTAGTTCCTCCAGCTTCTTGCTTGAACCACATGTTTTCTACTCTGTCCCCTTCCTGATTCTGTGATATTCTTGAATCTAACCAAACCTGGTAATGGAAAAAAAAAAAGTCTTCTCAATGCAAGGTTTATATAAACAAAAATTTATGACTTCTCTAGAAGGAGAAAAAATGTAAATGCTTGAGCAAAGACATAGTTCTTCAAGGACAAGCCCCTCCCTCAACCCCAACCCTTGGCAATAGACAGTGAATTCAAGAAAAAAACAAACAAACAAACAAACAAAAAAACTATGTGCTTTAGTGTGATAGGAAATAAACTCCATTCTAGGTGCTGTATGGCGGTTTCACTTGATGTTCAATTTAGCCACATTCTTAGGAACGGTCTGATGATGTCTATCTAGCACCTGGCTCTTCTAACAGACCACAGATTGGGGTCCAGCCAGAAGTTTTGGTCCCTGTGGAAACAGTACAAAAGTCAAGATCTGTCTGGGTTCAATTTCTACTTCACAGAGTTTTTGTCTTTAGAATGAGACTTGACTTTATAATTTCTGTTCTCTGTCTTGCATGGACCTGTCCATTCCTGGGCCATTTCAGGACTGTCTTGTTGTTTTACTCTTTGATCATCAGTATATTACCCATAGACTACCTCTGGGCACACATTGTAGGGTGCTCATATACCAAAGGTGAACCGGCCTGACTTTGACAGTGCTCTGTGCTTTACCTCTGTCCTTACATCTCTCCAGTGGAAGTCAGTCACCCAAGATGCTTTTGTTAGGCATTCACGAAATTTCCCACTATAATGTATCCCTTATTAACCCACCTAGTTCACCTACCTAACATTTATGCCAGGAGATTGTCACTCCCCAATCAACTAGTCAAATGCATCTCAATTTCTTTAGGAAATTGATTGATACAGGCTTCATTAGACTTTCTTAGATGACAAGATACATGAGCAAAGACATTTTGAAAACAACATATCAAAGGTTTCATAATGCCATACTAAACTTAGTAGGTAGACAATTTTTATCTTTGGATTCAAGAAAGAAATAAGATATGCACTAAAAAGGGCTGGAAAAGTAAAGCAGAAGAGTCCAAGAAGAGCAGTAGTATTCACCAATTCTCATGGTGTAAATACTCACAGTAAGGTGCCCTGTGAAGTTGACCAGCTTACTAGGTTTCTGACATGTGATAAATGGCTCTTTCAGGCTGATTGACGGAGATTCCAGAACAAGCCTGGTCCTGCCCATCCTCCTCATTGTGAATCACCATCTGAACACAGGACTTTGAAGATCATACACTTGCGTATCCTACTGGTTTTTTTTTTTTTTTATTGCTGACTGGTGATTTGTATCTTTGACTGTTGTAATCATGTCTTCCAGTCTCAGTGATACACAAAATAAAAGTAAACCTCTCCTTGGCTGATATAGGGATATGTATAGGAATAGGCCATAAGAAAGAAGAGAGAGTCTGGTGGTGATACTTTTCCACTGATTTCTCCTCCAATTCTCTTTAACATAGAACCAGATGGAAGGAAATAGATAGATCAAAAACACAGACTAGGAAATATGGTAATATTTTGACTTGTAAATGTTTGACATATTTCTCTCTTTATCTGATTCAAACTAATAAAATATCTTAAGATTCTCACAGTGAAGAAGCTGCTGTATTACAATACCTTAGGGCACAGAAGAACCTCAATGTAGGGGCCGGGGAGTTGGCTCAGTGGTTCCGGCGCCTGTCTTGCAAGCACAAGGACCCAGGTTCGATCCCCGGTAACCACATACCATACTGGGTGTGGAGACTCATCCCAGCAGCAACCGGTACCACATACCACAGTGCCGGGCGTGGTGGCTCACGCCTGTAATCCCAGCACTCAGGAGGCAGAGGCAGGAGGATTGCTGTGAAGTGAGTTTGAGGCTGAGCTCAGGGCCAGCCTGAACCACAAAGCGAGACCCTGTCTCAAAAAGCCTTAAAAAAAAGAAGAAGAAGAACCTCAATGTAGCATAAAAACTAACATAAAGGAATAACGAGTGAAGAAATAAATGAAATACAAACAAACATAAAGAAATAATGAGTGAGGAAATATATTGTGTGTTATTTAGCTCTTTTGCGGGTGCTGATGCCCACATCATCCCAGTTCCGTTACTGTATTTTAAGAGGACATTGATAAATGAGAGAACAGTAAAGGAAGTTGATAATAAGAGATACACCTCTGGATTCTTTATAATGAAGCCTGCACCTACCAGTTCAGTCTCATTTAATTCTTTACATTTCTCTATGCTCTTATAAAAGGAAAGTCCTAACAGAGGATTTGGACTAATGACTTGTTCCCTGCCGTGCTTCACATTAAATGGGGTGGCTGAAATTTAAAACTGGGCAGACTGAATTCACAAACTGCGCTAACTCTCTGGACAGTTTTGAGACCCTGTTTTGTCTGGAGTATAGGCCAACTGAAAATATGTTGAATGCTTCAAGTTCTAAAGACCCATCAAATGGAAGAATTATATCTATGGGTATCCTCAGAGGAAAGCACGATACCAGAGAAGAAAATACAGGAAAGATGACTGGGAGGAAATGCAGGTTTAACTTCCCCTCAGAAAGATAACAAAGTGGAAAGGACTGTGTTGGGTTGGTTTTTTTTTTTTTTTTTTGCGAAGAGACACATCTAGAAAGATTGTGAACTCCTACGCATTGCATAGATTAGACATCTCCCTGTGCTTTTCAGTGCAGAAGCCATTATTCACATATAGCTACTTAAATTTAAATTGACTTTGAAACTCAGGTCCTTAGTCACATTAGTCACATTTCTCACTCTCAGTAATTTCCTGTGACTAGTTGAATGCACAGATATAAAGACTATTTGCGATCTTGCAGAAATTGCTTCTGGAGAGTGAGCTCTAAATTATAAAATCTTCCTATTAGAATTAATGCTCTGCTTTCAAGAAAACTGAGAAGAATCATTATCTTGACTCCATAAATGAGGAAAAAGAGAATGGGGACTCTTCCCTAGTGTCGGGGCCCCCCACACCATGGTCCTGTATACTACTAAACCATGTGCACTTTCCATGGGGGACTGCGGGTGTGCCCAGACGCCCTTGGCCGCCTCTGGGCCTCGTCTTTGTAATTTCCGTAGAGCTTGGAAATCTACTATTTGGTGCATTGATAATTACCATTTATTCCTGCCTTCCCTTTAATTTGCTCGCACAGCATTTCCTGAGATCTTTGAAAGCATTTGGTCCACAACACTTTGTGGGAAAAGAAAAGAATTATATGGGTTGGGAGGAAGATACGTTGTGATGTCAGCTTGATTACAGGCTGGTTGAAGCTCAATCCAAACTTTGGGATAAAAACATCTTCCCACAGGAAATCCTTTTCTAAACTACCTCGCACAGCGCCACCTATCGAGGACCAAGGGCGTAGCAAAGGAAGCTCTGGCAAATTGCAACGGGGTTGGGGGGGGGGGGCACAGCGGCTCTTGGACAGCTCCCTCAATTCCAGGCAGTAAGAATTTATTCCTCTCAACACTCTTATAATTGATTTAAGAGGAAAGGCATTCACCTGAATATGTGATGTGTGTTCTGGCTGCTCAGTAAATCTACACTGATCTATTACGGATTGGCTGCCTTTCTAGAGGGTTCTGACCTTTATTTATAGCGTCTTAACAAGAAATGCCTCAGAAATAACTACTCCAGGGTTATGCATGCTTACTTTTGGATAATTTATAATAAGGAGCCTTCATGGAGCCTCCTCTGTGCCAGGACTAAGCTAGGTATCTCTAATTAGGTCATTCAACTTAATTTACATAATCATAATGCAGGTTAAGTAGTAATCATCTTCTTAACTTTATAATCAAAGAGGTTATGGTAACATAGGTGGTGGATTTAAAAATTAATCCCCAATCTTCAGATCCTAACGCCAGTGCTCTTTCTACTAATATATAGTATGATTACCTCTTGGTTGAAGGGTTGCAATACATGTGCATTGGAAAGTCCTCTTGCCAGACTCTCAGCACATTCTGCTGTCTCTCACCAATGTCTCATCAACCTCCTTTCTTTTTATGCCTCAACATAGTGCTTTCAACTAAAAGACCAGTCTAAGGTCACCAGTGTATCAGTTTGTCATTCTATGTTTGCATATGACATCTCTCCCACTTAAAAATGTGTCCTCCCTCTCTCCATAATTCAATGTGAATTCATTCCTTCCAAGGTTATTTCAAGAGTTTTATCCTCTCAGGAAAGCCCTGAAATGGCTCAAAAATCATTGAAAGACTACTGAGCTTTTCCATTCGCTTCAGAAGACACTGATAGTGCTGTTATCATATCACTAATTAGTTTTCAGCATTGGAATCTTTTAATGTATAGATCTTTCAGACTTTTACTTACATAATTTTTTCCAAGAAATAAATTTATCTTTCCTTATTAATTATTCTTTATTTTACTATATAAATATTTTTGACCAAGAGAACCTCCAGGGTTCAAATTTGAAATCAGAATTCAAGTTGTTTATATGGGTTAGCTTTTTAAAAAAAGTTTAATTCTAAGACTTTTCCCTGCTTTTAAAAACATGATGTGTGTACTTTAGAGTACTAATACAGTTATAAAGTCAAATCTCTACTTCTGATTACCTTCAGAATCTCTTCCATAACCATAATGACTCTTAACCATTAAAAAAAATACCTCAAAGCACAAGTCAGCTATGGTTTCTGTCATCTGAATTATTGTCAGAGGCATAAAGTAATTGAGGGAACACTGAAAATAAATTATCACTGCAAGCCATTACAATAGGTTATCCAACTTGATGAACAATACTACCTTGACTTCATATCATATTTATCTTTCCAGGAGTGGAAAGACTTCAAGGCATTTACTTAAGACCTAAAAATCACTACTATCTGTACAGAAAGACATGAAAATTCAAAGAATGCCTAGATTTGGGCTGGATGTAATCAACAGTAATAGGATCTGGAAGAGTGAAGGAGCCATTTTGAGTGGGCACATTTTAAAGTTAATCTTTTTCAATTCTGGGAATTTTTCTTTTTAAAAGTTTATTTCTAAAATATCTTGCCTATTTCTTTGCCTGAGAAGACTGTGACTTGTAAGAAAACATATCTCTGTCTTTGTGAGCTAGAGTCATTGTTAAGAACATCAAATAACATCCACACAGGGGAGATGTGTATACTTTAAAAAGGTGTAAACTTAGGATCTGTGACTGCTAATTGTGATCTGTCAACTTGACTGGGTTAAAAAAACAGCTCACAGGTTCACAAAGCACAGTTCTGAGCATTGCTGTCAGTTATTTGTTGAGTTATTGGCATGTAGGCCAGAAGACTGGGTGAGGGGATCTACTTTGCTGGTGGCTGGTACCGAGCAACAGGCTTGTATCCTGGATGGAATGAGAAAGGAAAAGGAAGATGGTATGTTTTTAAGAGTCGCACTCTTCTTAAGTGAGTGCATCTCTTGCTGCTATCTATGAACATCACTTTCCAGTTTCTTAAACTTTCCAACACCAGTAACTCCAGCCTTGAAGTAACACCAGCCTTGAACTGATGCTACATCCTTGACTCCTTTTATTGTGTATCATTTTCTGGGGCTGAGCAGTTACTGGATTCTCTCAGTCTCCAGCATGAAGATGACCACTGTGGGCTCTTCTGTAAGAAATTCTGTAAACTTATTTAACTATTATATTTAATCATATATATATATTCTCCTGATTTTATTCCTATAGAGAATTTTAACTAATACAAATGACAAATAGAGATGCATTTAAATTTTTAACTTACTTTTTAGGATGATTGAAGTCCACAGAAGTACAAGTGCCTTACATAGAAATTATTTCACCAATTATTCCAAGAAGTTGGGAGAATCACACAAATTTTTATTTCAAAAAGTCATCACAATACCACATTTTATGACTTTTCTTTGCCATCTTTAGTGCTTTGGATTAGTGCTCAGCCTGTGGCTAGACACTGAAGTACTTATGTATGTCATAGTTGATCCAGTAAAAATACAGAGCATCTCTTCTTTGGGTCTCTTTCTGACTGGAACAACCTACCCAGAAGCTTCAAAAACAGCTCATGCCCTTGTCTTATTTAGAATTGGGTTACATGGTAATCCCTTAGCCAATCATTGGCAGGGAGTGGGATGTCAGGATTGGTTTAGACTAATTCAGGTTCATATCCCAGAATGGGAGAATCTGGTGTTGTGGGGGAGCTGAGCAGAGAGAACTTCCCTAAGAACAAAGAAAGCTAATGGGGAAACAAGACCTGTAGCTAGACAGCTTTGAGATATTAGTCAGTTTCCTCTATACCTTTTAGCTTTCATTTCCAGATTAAAAATTGAAATAATACCTGCCTCTCATAGAAGAGTGAGAATTAGATAAGGTGAAGCTTTGACCAGTGCCTGCCACAGGGAAATGTGGGTAAGTTGACATTTTTGATTGCCTCTGTAATGTGCTTCTTTGTTAATATGTGCTCTGCCTTCTCCTTTATGAAATGTACTTTTCTGTCACTGATTGTCTTAGTTACTTTTCTTGTTGCTGAGACAAAATATCCAACACCCAAAGTTAGAGGAGTAAAAAAATCTGTCTCTCAGTTTGTCACGGTTTCACCCCATAATCAGCTGGCTCCAAGGCAGGATGGCATGGCAGATAGCCATCAGAGGTAGAAACAGTTCGTGGCGGGCTGGCAGAAATCAAAAAAGCAAGCAAGGGAACTTAGCAGCTTCTTTTTGCCTCTTTTACAATCTGTCTGAGTTACTAGGCTTCTGGTAGATGCCAAACCAATCAGTGGACTGATTTAGTAATTACACATCCTTGGTCACAGCACTCTTAATTCACTCTTACTTCACTCTAGATCCAGCCACATCTAAAAAGCACTGGCTAGGACCACATAAAGTTTGGGGAGACACGTAGACATGAAACACGGCACTAATTTTGGGTACTTCGGGTGAATTTGTTTCTTGATATCCATCACTATTCCTAATCTTTTGGGTTTGTGGTTTTGTCACTCATTTTCTTTATCTTTCTTGTTTTATATATATATATATTTTTCTTTTTGTTCAACTCTATCTCTAATGTGCAATTTCTACTTGTAAGCACTGTTTAAGACATATTCATAGCTCATAAAGTAGAGGATTTCTTCTCCTCCATGAATACATTTAGACTCTGGGAGTACGTGCATTTTAAAGGTAACCAGAATATTTTCTCTAGAATTTTGTCCAGTCATGTATTTAATATTGAAGTTAGAATTGTTTGAGATCAATGGAGATAAGAAGAATGAGCATTGTACATTTCATGTTCAGGTTACCAGACAAAGTGCAGATAAAGGCGAAGTAAAGGGAAAAAAAAAGAAAAAAGAAAAAAATAAAGAAACAGAAAAAAATAAAAGAAACATTGAGGACTTGAGTGTTTGTACAAAGAAACAGTGACTGGTAAGATACAAAATTCAGTGTCTGAATATATTTGGAGAGCTTTGAGTGTTACACTAAAAAATCGGGACTTTATATAAATTGTCACAGGGCAGATTGTAGAATGGGATCATTAAATATTTTCTTTAGAGATGACGTGTAAAGAAAATTTGAGTACAGAACTCAACTCAGCAAATTTTTGCTATCAAAAGAATAATTGGAAGGAATATAGAGTGCTCTGGAGGATGAGGTGAGAAAACAGCAAGTTCAAGTCCAGTTTGGGCAATGTAACCACTTAGGCAGACTGTTTCAAAATTTTAAAACTGCAAAGTAGGCTTTAATTCAGTGCAAAGATATTGGGTTCAACCCAAATGCCCCCTAAAGATACTCCGACTGTGCCAATTAAGAGAAGCTATCTTTCAATTTAGGATAAGCTATGCTAAAGAGAAAATTCTCTCAAATTTTAAGACTTAAGTGTTTATTTCTTACACATATGGATGTTATTACCAGGAAACAGGAAACTCCACTCTTCATGTTCGCTCTGGAATCCTGTCTAATGGAGAGGCTACTGTTTTAAGTTTTTCAATTACCATAATAAAGGGAAAGAAAGCTCTAGAGGGTCTACTCTAACAGTTTAATGCTTTGGCATTGAAGTGCCTCAGGCAGTGGTGTGATGGAGATAGCTTACACTGTTCAAAGAGACAAATGCACCATCTATTCCCAAATACCCATCTAGGGCTGTCTGTTCCTAATCAGAGATCAGTCATGGTGGGAACACTCACTATAGGAATTGGCAAGGGCTATAAATCACAGTCGTCTTCCCTCACTCCCTCAGTGTAATAAGATGTTAAACATTTATCAATACACTGCTGAGCTTACTTCACTTTCATTAACAACACACTGGCTTAACTCAAATGAAAGGTTAAGAAATCAAATCCTATCATTGCCTCCTAGGCAGAGGGTCACAAATATTTGGTGATCAGCACTAATGGCAGCTATAGAATAATGCAAAATGTTTGTTTACTTATGTATTTATTCAGCAAACATGATGAAACACTTCAGACTTCAATCTAGGAACAACAACAACAAAAAAAAGATGAGAAGCAGGAGAATTTTAAGCATGGGTGGTACGACGGGTACCAATTTACTGCTTCTTGATTCCTAATTCAGCCTTTATTCCCCTGAACAGGACGTTCAAGAGGGGTCTTGTAAAGTTCTTCCTAGGATAGATACTGCAGAAGGAAAGGGTTATTTTGTAGTTCTCTATTTTATGATTTTTCCATTTTGTGATCCTGCAGTACTCCTCTGGCATAAGAGGTAACCAGTGGGGCTCATATCTAGAAAGTTGCAGCAAAAGCTTCTCAAGGGCAGCTTCTTAGCAAGTTCCACGGATGCTTCAGGCAGGTTCCCAGAAAGCACAGCAGCTTCTTCTGAGAGAGACTTCCTGGTAGAATTTTAGTGAGTTCTTCTCAAGCTTGTTCAGTTCCCATGGAGTTCAGCACCATGCCCCAGGGGTAGCTCTGCAGGGAGTTTCTCTAGCACACTGATAGATCACTTCCTGCCCTCCAGTCTCAGCTTGGCAATGCCCCAACTGAAGACTCCCAGCTTGCCAGCCTCACCCTGCAGCTCTGCCTGCTAACCCCACCCCCGTGACTGTGCACCAATCCTGACACTTGTTACATGATGACCTTGAGGCAAGTGTCATGTGGGAGAATAAACAGCCACCCCTGAGATGATGGAGGGAAGAGAAAGGGATGCCTTCAAAGTTGAAGTACTTTTCAGTTTGCTCAAAGGTACAAGACACAGCTGGAAAAGTGGAATATGTAGAAGACAAAATTGACAGTGGAGCCTCAGGCGAGATGCAGTAAGACCAGGCTCCAGAGGAGGCCAGGGAGGCCAAACCATGCTAGCACACACCCAGATCCTGGTTTTATGTAAAGTGTTGACATTTTGTTTTGTATGCAGTTATTTTTCATTTATTTTTCCTGTAACAATAGTGCATTATAACAGTGTTTATCCTGGCAGCTCCTTAAATGTTGCACACTTATCTCACCAGCACATGCAGCTGAGGCTCCAGGGGAATCTGGGACTGAGGAGTGTGGGGAAGCAGGCCGAGGAGCCTCCAGATCACAGCAAGACAATGCAGACCAAAAGCCAGTGATAAGAATTAAGAGAATGGGAGGAAGTCTGAGCAGGCCAGGGGTGTGTCTGTGACCTGGTGGTGGTGGTAGTGTCACAGATGTGTGCTTTCCCCAAACTCATCAAGATGCATGCATTCCACATGGAAAGCTTTTTATTTGTCAGCTATTCCTTTGGAAAAGTGGTTTTAAAGAAATGTATAAATAATGTTTCATGAAGAATCTTTAAATGATGGCAATTATGGACTGAAACATTAGCAGACTGTTGGAACATTTTATGGTGATAAAGGCATTTATAGGAGAGAAACAGTCAGACTGAGTTTAAACAAAGGGGCTGACCTGAAGTGACTCTCCTAGTCCAGCCGTGGCCCAGCAGGTCTGCGAGTGGTGTGAGGAGCATGGTGAGCCCGGGAGTGACAGGCAATGGCAGAGACCTCCAGGGGCCCAGTATATATAGAGAGAGGATGCTCTCTGGGTTATGTCCCCCTTGAAGACCTCTCCCCCTGTCTTGTTGGCCTTTCTGGACAGGTCTGGATTCCATAAACACCACACTTGTCCTCACTTATTCCCTGGTTCTTCTGTGCATTAGTAGATAACAGGAAAATTCCCTTTATCCATATTTCACTCAAAAGAATTTGAGTCTTCCCAAAGCAACTTTTACTGGAGGAAATTATGAAAAATAAAGAAAATGCCAAACTGTCTAACAATAGATGTTCTCAGAGCATAATCTGCTCCTTGAGAGTGAAGTGCAATGAGAGTCTGAATGCAAGTCAGGTCGCCTGTAGTCCTGGCCCGTGGGGCTTGGATTCATCTTCCTTGACATATGTACACCTACTTCTCTAGCCTGCTGGTTTCATCTTAATCATATTCATTACCAGATTGGTAAGACTGCTTATATGAGTTGGGGAAGTGATGTTTCCTTTCCAATTGTTCTAAAATAGAAGCTTAAGGTCTCAGCAGGGGCATGCACAGAGGCATACTGTGAGAAAGAAATTAATGATTCTCTATCAAGGCACTAAAAACCTTGGTCAAAGTATTTCAGAAATCTGCTTTTCTGGAATTATTGTTCTATATATGATTAGAGATACTTGAAGAAGGCTTTTACTGATTAACTATTTACTGGTAAAACCTTGACAACTACCAGCTACTTATCAAGCATTCAAATAAGTGGCAAATTGACCCAAAGGAGAATAACCAAAGAAGTTATGAGACATTAGGGACTGCCCTTAACACGTTGTTTGCAGTCTAGTGGCTGAACCCAGGGATGCAGGCTAGGAGAGGGCTTTACACTGGCCTACACCCCAGCACCCATAATGCTTCCTTTACGACCTGAGGAATATGAAGCAGATATCCAGTATGCAATACATTTTACATCTTTACCTGTAAAAGCCCTACTTAGGACATCTTCCACATTCACCAGCAGAGAATAAAGAATTTCCTATTTTCAGAAAACCAGAGAAAGGTCAGAAGTTCCAAAAATATCAAAATAAAAGCTTGTCATGCATGGACTCTGCATCCACCCACAAGATGGGAACGTGTTAAACACCTGCCTTTGAGCCAGCAAAATGCTTACCACCCTGGGGATGATGATAAAGACTGTTACCCTGAGAGTGACTCACATTTCAGCAGCAAGATAAGATATGCACATAAACAACTAAAACAATACAAGGGAGCCTGTGGCAGGTATCCCAAGAGACCTGCATGAACATGAACAGCGAGTAATCTTGTTTTCCTGGGCAAGCCAGAGAAAGTGTCAATTCAAAAGTGGTTTGAAGTAACTGAATTTGAGGAAGATGTTTCCTAAAACAGCAGGCAGGAAGGAATATTTATCTAGGCAGGAGAAAAAAAGATGAGCAGAAAACAAAGACAAGCTTTGGGGGAGACTAGAAACTATAAGGGTAACATAGAGCTTCTTGAGGGAAAAGATACCAAGCTTTAGGAAAAACAAATTGACAGGCCCTTCCTATACGTGAGTGGCACTGAGGTTTACGCATTCTTTGCCTTGCAGGGCTGGAGAGTTAGCAGACTAAGGCTAATTCTCTGTCGCTTACTGTTTATGTGACATTGAACACATCACTTCATTCTTCTGAATGTCTATTTCTTCACGTACAGCCACCTCAAGTTAGGCCTATTTCAAAGAACACTGAGTTAGAAGTAGTAACTCCATCTTTCTTGGAAGCTTTCCTTTTCCTTAGCCAATTTGTCTGAGCCCTCTGTGGGGTGTATGGGTTGGATATATGCGTTGGCCCTGAAATAGCTGCTCCACAGTGGGTATGTGACCCAAGACAGATTGATCTGGACCAAGTTCTCAGATAATCCCTGTAACAGCAGGAGTTTTTTCTACTAGGGAACTCAGCTAATATGATATAGGTTCAGAGCAGCTGATGGAATTCAGAGTAACACATAGAACTGCTGAGCCTAAAGACAAGGACAGTGTCTTAATAGCACATCTGAAAGGTGCTGGCACCAGTTCGAAGTTGCTGTTGTCTTAAATCACCAGTGCACTGAAGCACTACAATGATGACAATACAAAGCCACTGGATTTTCCACAAATCTTTTGGTTCAATTCAGAACTTCAAGGGCATCAGGCACAGAGAGATGGTCAGAGAACAGACACGGTCCTGCTGCAGAGTTCTCAGGTGCTGCAAGATCACTTGGAATCCTGGATACTATTCTGTCTGTCCACACTTTCCTTCAGTTTACCTTCAAAGGCACATATCCATTCACATAAATCAGGTCAATGGATCCACCATTTTGCTTTTAAAAGGCTAAATTTACTGATAAATTTTATCAAAAAACAGTGACCAACTCTTATGTAATTTTAGGATTGTATAGACAATAACTTGTGGTTTGTGGACAACTCCCAACCATAATGCAACCACTACTTCTAGTTAAATACTAAAATTCCAGTGAGAAACATACTAGAATAAAGAGTACTATTTGGGCAGAGTTGTAAGTACACCACGATTTAGTTATCTAAAGCAAACTACTTACAAATTCTGCCATGGTTTGAAACATATACAATGTAGTTTACAACATTTGTATTAGGTAGCTTTCCACTGCTGGAACAAAACACCTGACACACACACACTGAGAGGGAAAGACATTGATTTTGATGCACAGATTCACTTCAAGATCTTCAGGTTCCAAGGCAGATATGACAAGAAAGACAAAGGTGGAGCAAAGGTGACCCACTGCTTCCAACCAGGCTCTACCTCTAAGGGCTCACTCAGCTGTACACTCATCAATTTCTTGATGGCATTAGTATCCCACCATCTCTTCACCTTTAAACTCATGAGCCTTTGAGGGGAAATTTCTTTGATCCAAACCATACCAAGCACAATAACAACTGGTTAATATCACTAATATACTCAAGTGCTTTTGCACCAACAGTGAAGACCATTAGTGAAGAGACAATTTTAGGTGTTCCCATTCTGGAGAGGTAGCTGAGCATAAGAATTTCTCTCTACTGTATCCTGTTCCTTAGCAGAACACTTTCCAGAGACAATGTAGTGTTTATTGATTGGACTGAGTCTTTCCTACCATAACAGACACAATCTCAATCTCTGATACCAAGCAAGGTACCAGTCCAAAACTGAATTCCACCTGTTCTTTGCTCTGCTTACCTTACCTAGAGAATCATATTTCTTCTCACCAATAACAATACTAAAGCTCACAGGCTAGATTATACATCTTTATTCTAATTATTCTCAAGCTTAGTTGTATATTAGAATAAAAATCTTAACATTGAAGTTCTGCCACGGACTGATGAAATCAGAATTGCTGGCTGGATCACAGATGTCAAGGTTTGTTAAATTCTCTGAGTAATTCTAGGATGCAGCCCAAATTGAGAGACACTCCAGCAGTGTTAGGCCCCACCTGTCCACCAGAGCCACTGAACACTGAAGTTACTGCACTATTTTTGGAATTACATAAAGAACTTATTTGTGATCTGTGCACTCTTCCAGACCAGCCTTGGAATATGACTGTTTCTTAGCAACAGTAACAAGACCTCTGATTCATCCCTATCAGAGGAATTGTTAAAATCTCAGCTGCCTCTCTCAATACTTATAAAGAGGGTTAATTCTTCATTTTTCAGGGTTTCCTCTCCTTTCCAATCTTTTTCCCCAAGAACTATCTGAGCCCCACACACTCACAGAAATCATGGTTTTACTATACGACTGTGCCTCCCATATTCCAAGTCATCAATTCTTTCTTTCCATTGCTCAGAGGATTCTGAACTTGAGGATGTATAAGAATTATTTGGAAGGCTTATTCTGTCCAACATCTGGGCTCACCTCCAGGATCTGATTCAGAAAGACTGGACTGGGGCTGGAGAACATGTGCTTCTAACAGTGCCATGGTGTTGCTGATGCTGCTGGTCTGGAGTCTGCCCAGGGAGGGCCACTGCCATCCCTCACAGATCAGCCACAGATTTGGCCAATTAAATTTTCTCATATTTGATTCAGACTTACATCCTCAGACTGGTGTCTCAGAAGGACTATAAGCTAGTAAATTAAAACAAGCATGTATTATCTCACAGTCTTAGAAGCCAAAAATCCAAACCTGTGGGTCCTACAGGCCCATGCTTTCTCTAGAACCTGACAAAGGTAATACTTCCTTGTATTTTTACAAGTTTTTATGTTAGACAGCAGCTCCTGCTATTCTTTGGCTTACAGATATATTACTCTAATCTCTGTTTCATCACACGGCGAGCTCCAGCTGTATGTCTGGTTGTCTTCTCCCTCTTATACCAAATGAAAGTTCCACCTTACTTTAGTATGATTTCACCTTCACCAATTATGTCAGTAATGATCTTATTTCCAAATAAGGTCAGGTCTGAGGCACTATAGCAGCATTTCTGGGGCTCTGAAGTCAACCTATAACAACTAAGCATAAAAGTTCTGTAGTGGCTACCTTCCATCATCAGGCTAGAAGCACAGTAGGGCACCTGGTCAAGACAGAGAGATGTAGGTAGCACACATGTAAAGTGGAGTGGAGAGCTGATCTTGTGTCAGTGGAAGCAAAGAGGCAAATAGAGCAGCTGTCTTCCTTTCAAATGCCTCATGCTCCTGGCAAGGAGCCCTGCTGCAGTTCATACCCTCAGTTTCCATGAGATTTATGTGGTCACTTATCTTTAAGAAGCTTCCCTTTTTTAATTATTCTGATTGGACTTGCAGTCACAAGAATGGAGTCTAAGAACAGGAAGGTCTTCCCTGTGCTCCAGTGGGCTGTAAGTGACCTCTTCGGGAACACCATCTGCCATTTCTGCAGTCTTGGCTGATTTCCACTTCTGGAGTTGCTATTTGTGCTCTGGTTGCATTTTCTCAAAATGGAGAAATAGGTTTGCTTTGGCTCTTTTAGACTATAAAGTGCAGAGTGTTTGGCACCTCTCCTTTTGAAGGATATCTAGTGACACACTCTTCCTTGTTTCCAGCTGGCTTTTAAAAATTACAGCTTCTTGGGCCAGGGAGTTAGCTCAGTGGTTCCAGCACCTGTCTTGCAAGCGCAAGGACCTGGGTTCGATCCCCGGTAACCACATACCATACTGGGCATGGAGACTCAACCCAGAAGCAACCAGTACCACATACCACAGTACCAGGCGTGGTGGCTCATGCCTGTAATCCCAGCACTCAAGAGGCAGAGGCAGGAGGATTGCCGTGATGTGAGTTGGAGGCTGAGCTCAGGGCCAGCCTGAACCACAAAGTGAGACCCTGTATCAAAAAAACTAAAACAAACAAACAAAAAAAAATTACAGCTTCTTTCTCAGGCACAGGCACTTTGGATTTGGGCTGTGGGAACAGGTGAATGAGATCATCTTGAGTGACTTTGTCAATATTCTTTTCTGCTGGGACTGTCACTCAATGCTCAGACATTAATCATGCATTCTCAACATCTCATTCAAGTAACTTCAGGACCCTAGACCCTTCCTGGAGGTTGAGGAAGACGCCTTTGTTCCTAACTTTCTGGGACTCTCTCTTCTGGCTCACCAAAGATTTTACTGTAAAAAATCTTTTACTTCCTCCATTAGACTGATTCCTAAGTATTTCATTTTTCTTGATGCTTGTGAATAGTGTTGTTTCCCTAATCTCTCAGTGAGTTTGCTTTTTGTGTACAGGAATGTTACTGATATTTGAGTGGTGACTTTGTATCCTGCTATGCTACTGAGGTTGGTTATTAAATCCAAGAGGTTTTTGGATCCTCTGTGTAGAGTACCATGTCACCTACAAATAATGATAATTTAACTTCTTCCTTCTCTATACTTATTCTTTTTATTCCTTTATTTTGTCTGATTGCTCTGGCTAGTATTTCCAGAATAGGAGCTCTGCCCATCCTTCTCTTATTCCTGATTTTAGAGTAAAAGCTCTGTTTTTGAACACTTAGTATGATCTCAGTTGTTGGTCTGTTATAAACAGCTTTTGTCAGATTGACCTTCTATTCCAATCTTCTGTAGGATTTGATCACAAATTTTTTTAACCCTGATTGGATGTTGGATTTTACCAAATGCTTTTTCTGTATCAATTAAGATGGTTATGTGTCTTTTGCTCTTGGTTGTTAACGCAGTGTAATGCATTTATTGACTTGTATATGTTAAACCATCCCTGCATCCCTGGAATGAATCGTATTTGGTCACAAGTTATAATATTCTCAATGATTTGTTGCATTCTATTTGCAATAAATAGATCTTATTAGGGATTAACAAAATCTTATTAGGGATTTTTGCATCCAAGCTTATTAATGAAATTAGTCTGGAGTTCTCTTTTGTGGGGGGAGGGGAGTTGGCTTTTCCTCTGGTTTTGGTATCAGGTAGTGCTTGTTTCTGGGAATGAACAAGAGTATTGCTTCCCTTTCAATTTCTTTTTAAAGAGTTTGAGCAGTAGTGGCATTAAGTCCCTCTAAATTTCTAAATTTCAGATATACTTACATATTACATTATTTCTCTTATGTGAGAAACCAAAAGGGCAAGTAAGGACCAAAATGGATGATAGATAGTGAGAGGTAGGAAGAAAATGTTCAGATAGGAAGGGAAACAAAGGAGAAGGGAGAGTAAAAGAAGAAGTGAGAGACTGGAAGGTAAAAAGGAAACAAATATTTTTGAGTAAGGAAAGTTAGAAGAGTTGAGGGAGGGAAGAGGAAGGGAGGAAAAAGAAGAATTAAAATAGATTACATACAGCTGCAAATTCTCTACATTGAATATGACCATTAGCTTTATCAAAAGTGTACCAATAAAGTTACTCTAAAAAAAGAAATCGTCATGTTCAGGTTGTTCCCTGGAATGGTGGAATCAAAATCCCATCTATAGGAAAACAGTAAATAGGTTATAGAGAAGGAAGCTGAGTGCTAGAAACCCCTCATTTTTCTATGGAGGACCAAATCCAGTTTTTCTGATTCTCATTCCAGTACCTTTGCCAGCATGAACCCTGGGGGTTCCTCCTGTCTATCTGGACCCATCTTGCCGCTGTTGTGGTGGTATGCTTCTTTCAGATCAAAACCAACTCCTTCTCTTTACAGTACCAATTCCTTCTTCCTACATTGCCTGCTAGGGGATCGTATACCTCGTAGGC
Organism: Petromus typicus; assembly: GCA_004026965.1. Taxonomy (NCBI): domain Eukaryota; kingdom Metazoa; phylum Chordata; class Mammalia; order Rodentia; family Petromuridae; genus Petromus; species Petromus typicus. Next base: position 5,451 of record PVIR01001567.1, on the reverse strand, counting down.
ATTTAATAAAACATGTTGTACTACGTGTATTCTGTGAGACTGAAAGGATGGTAGTATTTTTTTATGTGCTATAAAGAATAACTAAAAATATCACCTCTCTTGTACAGTAGTATATTAATATATTTTAGGGAGAAAAGAGCTAGCTAAAATTGCTGTCGATAAAATCATTTTCAAAATGTCATTCACTATATTTGTCCAAAAATATCATGAAAAGGAAAAATTTACCTCTGAGTGCTCATATGAAAATCTTTTGATACACATACAGATTATATTAATACAGATAAAAATGAAATATATATGTTCTCTTAAAATTTTCCTTGTTAGAGTTTTAAGAAATTCCTCAAGTTTCTCAATATAAAAAGTTTAAGAAGTAATCAATGTACTAGGTAAGTAGAGATTAAAAATATTTATGATCAAGTCTTCATTTCTTATACTATCCATTAAAATTCAATTTCTATAGCCCAAGTCTTTATTATTTTTTAGCTGGACTACTGGCGCTTCTTACATTGTCAACCCGCTTTCTCTCTTCTCATTTTTACTGTATCCTTCATTTAGCAACAAGAGTAGTCTTTTATAAATGTAAGGTATAAGGTCTAATTTTGGTAGAGTTTGATGCCAGATTAAGTTTTCTCTCATACATAACTTTTTCTAAGTTATCAAACCATAGGCAATTCAAGACCTGGATCTCTAGGCAAAGAGAAAATGTGAAATCCAAGTTTTACTTTGGGCTTTTCCCTGGAGTCACTTTAGAAAAGTTCTAAATAGCATACTGGTCCCCTGAAACACCAGGAATACTCAGGACAAGATGCTGAAGAGAAAAAAAGGTATGCTGAGAAAAAGCTCTGTGGAGTACATAACACTTCCCTTCTGCTGTTAGCCAAATCATGAACTGTGCATTGGAAGAGCAGTACTCCACAAGGGCAGGCAAAGAACCAATGAGAGCAAAGAGGAGGGAACTGAGATGAGGGCAGCACAGGAGCTGCCACAGCATGACACACTTGTGTTTCCACAGAGCTGGAAGGAAGAGACAGTGGAACAACTCCAGCATTCTGTAGAAATCTCCACAAAGGCATGCTTTAGAGCTAAGGCTAGTCTATCCAAGTAAATGCTGCAAGAGGTCTATCTTAAGACAAATTATAAATTTTGAAAGGGTTGCACTGCTCCACAAACTAATTCCTATGAAAATAAGACAAATATACTATTAAGAAATAAGGTTCAGACAATATTCAACGTACTTTCACAACATGTAGCATAAAGTAGGAAATTACTAGACTTGTGAAGAGGTGAGAACATGCAATCTATAACCAGGACAAAATAATAGAAGTAGATCAAAATGACAGATGCAATGAAATTAGCAAATAAGATACTATAAATGTATTTAAGAAAGAAAATACAGACATGCTAAGAAAAGGGCCAAGTAGAAAGTTTTGATAGACATAAGGAAACTATATAAAAAAGGAAATAGAAGTTTTAACCTAGAGTACAACATCTGCAATGTAAATAACCAGATGAATCTCTTAGGAAGTTAAACACTGCAGAAGGGAACTTAGTCCACATACTCGCAGACATAATAGAAACTATGCAAACAGAAATACACAGAGATTAAAGGCTTATAATATGAAGGTAATGGTGATCACTCTTCTGGCTATTTTAGCCCAGTGTGGATTCTGGGGATAAGGTACACAGTTTTCAAGTAATAAAAAAATACTCTAATGTGACAAGTGCCGTGGGAGAAATGAAAGCATAATTGTGCAGTGTATTAAAAGGCAGCTTATATTTTGTTGAAGGACCTCACCAAAGAAGGATGGTGTTGGATGGTAGGGTGGCTACCCCTGTAGCTTGTTTACTTAGCACATACTCATTGAATTTTGATGTTGCCACAGTTACTGGGCTGTTCCCTTTTCACAGAAACAGGTAAGAAAATGGCCCTTTACATTTGTCTAAGTGTTCAAAGCCGGATAAAATGTTTCAAGGGAAACATGGAACAGAAAGGCATATATTCAAAGATAAATTAGTATAGAATGCATGGAGAAAAGCTGGAAATGTTAAAATAGGTGGTTGGGAAAATAGTGTAACTAGCCTAGGGTGTCAGTCTATGTAACATTGCAACATAATACTGTACACTATAACCTCAGCTATGAAGAGTAATGGTAATGGAAATATTAGTGAGTGCTTTCTTATACTGAGTGATATATAGTACCAGGCTCTTCTACATATTGTTAAGCTTTGTAGTAATCCTACTTAGGCAATAACTAAAAGCACTAGGGTGAAAGGGAGGGAATGGAGAAAAAAACAATAAGTAAGATATATCATATAGAGGCACAAATAGGCAATGATGAATGTGATTATAATGTATGTCTAAAATGTGCCAATAAACAAAAATATTGTTATGTATTGAAATATCCAAAAGACATGGCATATGCAGGGAGAAAATATTTGCAAAAGACACATTTGGTAAAGGACTATATCCAAAATACACACAAAAATCAAAATAACAAGAGGAAAACAAATAACCTGATGAAAAATTAGGCCAAACACCTGAACCAACCAAAGGCACACAAGTGGCATGTAAATATGAAAAGATGCTCCACATCATATATCACCAGAGAAATGTCATGTAAAACAATGACATACCATTACATGTGCATTACAATGGCCAAAATCCAGAAAAATGACAACACCAAATGCTGGCAAGAATGGGGAACATAGGAATGCTAATTCATTGCTGGTGGGAGTGTAAAAATGGTCTAGCCAATTTAGAAGGCAGCTTGGCAGTTTCTTACAAAATTAATCATACTCTTACCATGCAATCCAGCAATTCCAGCCCTCGGAGCAAAGCCAAAGGAATGGAAAACTTATGTCCACCCAAAAACCTGCACGTGGATGTTTATTGCAGTTTTATTCATAACTGCCAAAATTTGGAAGCAATTAAGATGCCCTTCAGTGGATGAATGGATAAATAAACTATGATACATGCAGACAATGGAGTACAATTCCATGCTGAAAACAAATGAACTATAAAGTCTTAAATCGACTTGAAGGAATCTTAAACACATACTACTAAGTGGAAGAAGCTGGTCTGACAAGACTATATAGCATGATTCCAATTGTATCACTTTCTGGAAAAGATAAAGCTATGGAGACAATAGAGTCCCCTGGTTTCTGGAATTAGAGAGGGAGGATGAATCAGTAGCGCACAGAGGAATTTGAGGGCACTTGGCTTCTGTAAAGACCTAACAGTGGCTATGCATTATTATAAATTTGTCCAAAGGCACAGAATGTACAACACCAAATGTTACAATCTCAACATTGTATGTTATATATTGTGAAATAGAAAATGCTCAATGTAAAATAAGGTGAAAGGGGACAATGTTGAGATTGTTACAACACCAAATGTAAACCACAGTAGAAACTGTAGACACTGAGTAGTTATAGGTCAAAAATGTTCATTAATTGTAAAAAAAAAAAAAATCTTACTCAGTGGGGGGTGTTGATAATAAGAAGACTCTCTGGGATGATGCAAAAAATAGAGGAACTCTGTACCTGCTGTTCAACTTTGCTGGGAACCTAAAATTACTATTCTAAAAGAAAGACTTTTTAACAGTTGGTAAATAACTCCTTTTGGAGTTGAAATGGGGCCAATGATTGATTCCTTATTCTTTGGTAACTCCTTATTCTTTGGTAACTCAAGGCACATTCCAGTCCCCAGTTATTTGGATTTCTCCCTAGCTTTAGGCTTCCTGTGTTTCCTGCTTGACCTTGATACTAAATCTCTCATTGTGTCTACTCACCATTGGCTCCCCTCTTTCCCCAACCTCCATCGCTCTGTACACTGATGTTTATAGTGCTGTTCAAAACATCTCCAGTGTTTGTAAGGACTTCTGAGGAGGTAGTGTGTGTGGCCTCATAACTTCTAAATTCTCTGAAGTGTTTTTCTTTTTTAAATAATGGATGAAATAATCCACACCCCTACTCTATTCTCTGGATCTGAAATCCAAATTTACTTTGTTAAATAACTCTGCATATAAGAACAGTGGTTTGTATCTGTGTCATTGAGTCACGTGTTCATTCTTTTTTCAACAAATAATGATACCAGTATTTGTTAGACACTGGGGACACAGCCATGGACAAAATGAGTCCATCTCTGCTACCGAGAGGTTTGTCATAAAGTGAGATGGGCAAATATCATGAATAAGTAACTCCATAATGGTATTACAGAAAGCAGCATGTGTATGAAGAAAGTTACTTGGATCTCAATATTAAAGTTAGCTAATTAATTATATTTATTTTTAAATGGCTAACTATTACTATTATTAATATAATTGATAGTTAAATAGTACATAATGTATTTACATAATGGTTCTCTTTGATAACTAGGGCTTTGACTGAAGAAAAAAATACCCTGCAGCAAGACCAGAAGTGACTTACACACACCTTTCAGGAATGCATTTTATTTAAAATTCCCTGCTGAGTTATCCAACTAACCTTACAATAAACATTCTTAATTCAATGATCTGTTTCTACAAAAATAATCAAGGTGAATATTACTGAAAGTTTCAAATTTATTAGATACCATGCTAAGACCTATTGTAGTCATTCACATAAAAATTATATAAGAAAAGTAGTGTTTTATCTCCATCTTTCAGGGATTAAGCTATTTGCATTCCAAGTTGTAGAACGAGTGTATAGAAATCACATAATTTGGCTGTGGGTTGTTTATCTTCCTAATCCAGAAAGCAGGCTCCTTAAGGACAAAAACCAGAACCTTATTTTACATCATGAGTTTCAGAGTACTGATTGAGTATTTATAATAACATTTATTGAGTGCCAGACACCACATAGCAACCTACAGAAATATTATGGTTTTGTATTTTCTAGTGAGGAAACTAAGGCACAGAGAATTTGGGAAAATTGCTCTGGGCCACGCTGGTGCTGAGTAAGAGGCTGAGGCTCAAACCCAGACCATCAGGATCAGTGCTTAGTAAGCCACATGCACGACAGTCTCCCAGAGGTCCAGTGTGAAAACATAGATTTGTGTCTCAACACTTTGTTTCTGATAGTGGGTCTGGGGGAGGGGTCATGAGATTCTGCATTTCTATCAAGGTTCAGGGACTTCACTTTGAATAAGAAAATCTAGACCAAGAATCTGTGTTCTCAATCACTGAACTCGGCCATTTATTTCATAGATTAGTACTTTCTTGTCAATTGTGTAAAACTTTATGGGCACTAGGTAACAAGTGCAATAGTCAGCCTTGTATTATTGAAATGAAATGCTTGAGATAATCAACCTAAAAAGGGGAAAAACTGATCTTGGCTCACAGGATTGGGGATATCAGTCCAGGGTCAGCTTGTCCATTATCTCAGCACCAGAGCAAGGCAGCAGATTATGTGGGAATGTGTGGTATAGGATACTGCTCATCTCACGGCAGCAGGGAAGTTAAGACACAAACA